>CANXYC011869438.1:0-67532 GCA_948193065.1 Aleurites moluccanus
TTAATATATAGTTTGATTTGTTAATTTTGATTTATAAGTGTTTTATAATTGACCATTATAATCACTATCTAAGGTAGCTATTTACAAGCGAGAGCTGCGATAGTTATTTGTTCATGAAATTAATAAGTTAAGGCATGTATCACAAAGAGATTAGGGTACACTTTAGTAGATATTATGAAATTGCTAAGGATCTTAATGAATTAACCTTGATTCGGTGATCACGAGAGTAGACACTTGCATTAATGTTAATGTTTGGATTGTTGCTCGAGAGAGACTAATTCATAATTTAGAGTATTCAATTCATCAAACATTTTAGTTTTGAAATCATTATTGAGTCAATCATCCGGATAAATTCAATTAACGGAATTTAAATTCTAGATCGTTTTATTTAAAATCTTAAATTTTCAAGTTAAGATTTCTTATTTATTTAAATTTTGCTTTAAAAATTCATCCAAACCAAATTAATTTCTTTCCAATTAATAAAGATAATATAAATTTCAGTAATTAACAATGCCTCTCTGTGGGACGATACTCTACTCACTCTATTACTTGCTAAAGTGATTCGTGCACTTTGCGAAAAGCCCGAACATTGAAAACATCCCATAAAGAAAAAATATTGGCTAATGAGAGATAATTTATTGAACTGTGTCCGTTGGTGACTCAACTAATAGAATCTAAGTTATCAATATTTTTACCTATAAGGGATCACTATGCCTTAGGTGTATGCCTGCGTAAGTATAGGTATATTGTTATGAGGATAGTAGTGCCACACTTACTGTTTATTATTATTATTGTTTTGTCACTTATGTGTTATTTGTTGTTGTCATTCTTTATAGGTATACCATTGTTGTTGATATTGACCCTTATTAAATTGCTATTTATGTATGTTGATATACAATTGTTCTTATTCCTTCACAAATCCCCATGTATTATCATATTTCATAATTTATTGAGTTGAAAATTCACTTCAATTCATATATTTTCAAGTGCTAGAGTAGAGAGCCGTGAGACCGAGGGCAAAGCTTTTTAACATTTTTCTCTTCAAAAAGCTTATACATGTATAGTTTTGGACATTCTTTATATTGTAACTATTATTTTGGATATTCTCTATATTGTATCTGTTATTTTAGATATTCATATTATAGATGTTTCATAGTATTAGATGACACATAGATATAGACTTGTATAATTATTTTGGCATATTAATGATCTTATCCTTGTTCGATATGGAAGATAACTAGATTTTGTTCTTGATTTATAGTGAACAAGTGAGATCTTATTAATACTAATGATATTGTTTACTAAATGATTAGTTGCATGAGATAAATTGAAATTGTATATTGATAATAATGGAAGAATTGTATGATTTATATTAGGTTCTATATTTATTTGGTAGTTTTATATCTACCTATATCGTAGGACTGTCACGTCATTAGAATTGGAATATGATAATCCTTTTTTATTTGGGCACTATATTTAAGTGGCCAATAATAACTTTAATTCAATGGTGATTAATTATAGTTGGACTTAAAATTAATAATACAATTAAAATTAACAGAAAAAAAAGTATAAATTTTAATGGTGATTAATTATAGTTGGACTTAAAATTAATAATACAATTAAAATTAACAGAAAAAAAAAAGTATAAATTTTAAAGACTATATTTTTTCTATTTAAATGTTTCCGCCTTTTTTATCAAATTATGTCGATTCTTAAGATTATAAATTTGTAATAAGTGATTTCTATCTTTTTTTTATCAGATTATGTCAGTTCTCAATATTATAAATTTGTAATAAGTGATTTTATACATATCATGAAAAATATATATAGTATTACTCATTGACATATGAATAATAGTACTGGATTTTATTATTGGTAATTTTTTGGGAGGGCATAAAATGAGAGAAACAACAAGGCTACAAATGATCCATTGCCCCTACGGTGCCGTTTCATGGAATTTAAAGACTACAAATGATCTCTGGTGTTTATGCCTTTTACCCAACCACCTGGGCCGGAAGGAGTCGAACAACTTTCAGCCGCAGCAATTTGACCACTATGCATATTGTCATTTTTTTTGAGAAGTTGCGTTTCCTATTCTGAGATAATAATACATATAGAAGGTTAAACTACAAGTTCAAATTATATAGAGCTTCACATGATATAATAGAAGAGACAGAGTGGAGTGCTTAATTTATACCTTAATTAAAAAAATAAATAGGGATTTAGAAACTAACAATATGTTTTTTTTTTTTACATAGTTAGACATGTTTAATGGTATAAACTCGACCAAAAGAATTAATTTTAGTCAAGGAACTGAATCTCTATAAAAAGAATAATTACAAGACGACTAAAAATATTTTGAACTCATCATAATTAAACAGTAACCACTAATTATAAATTAGACGAAACACACACTCTCATCATGGGGATTTTTGCTGGTCTTGCAAAGGCAATATTTGAGTTAAACAAAATGAGCAAAATGATAGGGATTACACAATAAACCATAGATGAGGCCTTGAGAACCATTTTTGATATATAGAAGATAGCTGCATAAGACTTGCAAATACTACCCTTTATATACTAAAATTCACAAGAAATTATGATAAAAAAAAATTCCAATAGTTATATCATATTATTTTTGGCATTAAACTTGCAGAAGGGTTCTCAACATTAACCTTGAAATAGCTCAATAGTCAATTTACATACACTAAAAAAAAATTAAAAATAAATATCATGATCATAATTTAAATCTTATTATTCAAAAATGTCTAATTTTGAAACCAATAAACAATTTAAAATTTTCAACTCAACTCTTACTCCATTTCTTCTTTAATTTTAGTTTGTGGGAATTAACATATATTTTTTTTACGAAATTAATATAAAATTTAATTATATATATAAAAATAATTAAAATTATCTATTATTTAAAAATTACGAGTTTGAAATTCAATCAGTACAATTAAAAAAATATATAATATATAAATTAAATTATTCTACTTGATAAAAATTTTGTTTGAATGCTTTTTTTAATTTTTTTTTTTATTTATGAGATTGAAATCTTTAGTCTTCTTTACAGTCTATCCATATTATTTACATTACATTCAATTAGGGAATAAAAATGTAACGTTGAAGATATATTCATATAAATAGTATTTATTCATAAATAATAAAAAGAATAATTATTAATTATGTAAATAAATTGCCTCCTTTGATTTGAATTCAAAAAAAATCAGATCAAAAGAAAATCATAAAGATAAAAGCCCGTAACGATGTAGAGCCCACACACATTTCCACTTTTCTTTGGCTGCTTTCTACGTTTCCAAATTTTCTGGATTTGGTTTCTCTCTTCTAATTCCCATCTCTCAATTCCAAGCGAGAAAGATGACGGAGAAATCCATGGATTTGCCACAAGAATGCTGGGAATTGATTTTCAATTCCCTCCATCACCATCGTTACTTTGAATATCTCTCTTTAGTCTCCTCCCGGTTCCTCTCCATCACCAATCATCTCCGCCGTATCCTAACAATCTCTTCCCAGGTAGCTCCTTTTCTTCCCTCTCTTCTCAGTAGATTCCCAAATTTGAAATCAATTGAAATCTGTGAATTCGATGGTGACCTGGATTCCCTTCTTTATCAAATCTCCAAATCTGGGTTGGACCTTGAAACCCTTAGTTTCTCAAACCAAACCCTTTTTCCCTTTAAGGGTTTGAGAGAATTGGGATTGCGAATGAGGAATTTGAGGAAATTGAATTGTTCAAAGATTGGATCTTTACAAGATAGTGATTTGTTTGTAATTGGGAATTCTTTTCCATTTCTTGAAGAGCTTGACATTAGCTTTCCTCAATATAATTCTCGTTTTAATCCGAATGGATCTTTAGATTTGCAATGTTTTAATGGGGTTGTAACCGATGGAGGGATTCTTGATTTGGCAAGGAAGCTCAGTAACCTGAATAAGATCAACCTTTCTGGTAATCATTTCATTACTGATAAATCCGTTCACAGTTTATCAGTGAATTGTGAGTTACTAAGAGAAGTTGTGGCTCGTGATTGTGATTTTATAACCCAGACTGGTATTAGTTTTGTGATGCGCAATAGTGCTAATTTGAATGCTATTTCCTTGTATGGTGTTGGAATCCCTTCTATAGAATCATGTTTGGAGGAATCGTTTTGTTTTGCGACAAACTTATGTGAGCTTCATCTCTCGAATTCATTTATCTCCGATGAATTGCTCTGTTTAGTTGCAGAAGCTTGTCTTCCATTAAATAAATTGACTCTCTCTCATTGCTATAATTTCACTTCTGTTGGAATTTCTAGTTTATTGTATAGGTATCAGCTTCTTGTATACTTAGATATTGAAGGGGCAAATTTTCTCACTGATGCTTCCATAATCGAGTTGTCGAACTTTCTTGGTAGTTTATCGTTTATAAATCTTAGTTTATGTTCCAAGCTTACGAGTTTGTCCTTCTTTGCCCTTATAAGAAACTGTCCCTTGTTGGAAGATATCAAAATGGAGAGAACAAACTTAGGGGTAGAAGAATTTATGGTTGATTCGGTGATCAATCCGCGGGTTAAGTCTCTAAAATTGTCTGGGAACAACAGTTTGAGTGATGAATGTCTAAAAAAAGTTGCGTTATGTTGCCCCAGTTTAGACGTGCTTGAGATTAACTACTGCCCTACTATTACAGAAGAAGGGATCAAAGAAGTTCTGGGATATTGCAGTGAGATTAGGCATTTGTCGATGAACCGATGCATGAAGATAAAAACTCTCGATATAAGCTTGGAACTTCCTAAATTGGAGGTTTTGCAAGTGCAAGGGCCGGCAATTGATGATGAAGCTTTGGCGATTATTGCAAAGAGATGCCATATGCTGTTGCATTTGGACTTAGAGGGTTGTTTGAATGTGACGGCAAAAGGGGTGAAAGAAGTAGTACAACATTGTATGAGGTTGAGGGAGATAAATTTGAAATGGTGTGATAATGTGACAAATGATATTGTATCACATATAGTTTGTTCAAGGCCATCATTGAGGAAAATCATCCTACCATATGGATTTATTCCTACTGATAAGCAGAAAAGCTTTTTCTTGCGTCATGGATGTTTAGTCTGCAAAGGTTAGTTTTCTAGAACATTGGGATTGCTCTTTGTAGTTTGATTGAATTTTTATTTGACTTTGTCACTTTTATACAAAATTGTTTGGAATGTTGAAAGTTTTCTGTATTAACAACTCAATTATTCTCATTTCTCAACTTTTCTGTAATCTTTATTCTGTATCTTGCACTTTCCCACTTATTGATAGAATAAAGATGTGTAAAAGCTTGTAGGGTTTGAATGTTTTGAGTTTTCTATAAATAGTGCCATGGCTTTCGTTTTCTTGATGAGCGTCTTTTAGGTTGAAATTAGCACAAAGTTAGAGCAGCTTCCTTGATGTGTGTGTGCATTTGCACAGTGCAATTGTATGCATCAGGGGTTTTGCTAAGGAAGGTTGAGGTGTATCAGCGCAGCAAACAGAGATAAGGGTAGCATTGTTTCTTGACTTAATGGTCTTTGATCCGTTATTGCATAACTTGTGTAGCAAATAAGCAATGGACTATCTATAAAGGCAAAAAACTTACTGATGATGTCAAGATAATGTAAAGATACAGAGAGGCTTGCTTACTGGATTTGAAGGTATTGGTTGATGGTGCCAATATTATCTCAGATGAATAGAAAAAGACCAAAAGGATGGGTATCAAGTAGCCAGGAACGAGGCATTGTGAACCATTTTGTTAGGAGTCCTACTCTGTATAGAAAATTAACTGCCGGAGTAACCCTATTATATATCACAATATCACAATTTTTAATATTTGCGTATTTTACAATAAGATATTTATTTTGGAATTGATGGAGTATTATTTTTTTTTTTCAATTTTTATTTATAACATAAAACAACTTAAATTATATTGATTTAATACCCTTTTTCATTTTCTTATATTTGACTGAGATTTGCCCACTTATATTTTCAACAAAGATGCGAGTATTCCACCATATTAGTAGGTGGTGTTACTTGAATGATGTTTGGTTGAATGGTTGAATCGAAGCCTATCCTCAAGTTTCTTAATTAATATTGCGTGTGTAGCTTGGATTTAAAAATTTTCTAATAAAAGGAAAAAGACATAAAAGTCTTTCCGAGTCCTTTGGTCTAGATTTGTGATAGTTTTCTGACATGACGAGATAAATAATTAAAATGGTCAATAGTTTAAAAAATATATATAATTTCCCCATCTATCAACCATGGCAAATTCAAGGATTAAGACTAACGGGGCAAATACATATACTTTTGAAGAAAAATTTCAGAGTTTTAATAGGATAAAAGTAATTTATAAATAAAATAAAAGTCTGTATAGTCATTTGAAATTATTATAAATTTAAATTTTAGTTTCATGTGTGAAATTATAAAATTATAAAAAATAAATATAATGATAAATTTTAAATATTCAATAATTTCAAATGATTATCTTTATAAACTGATAAAAAAAATTTAAATAATTTAGTGCCTAAAAATGAAAAGCATATATTAAATAATTATTTTTGAAGAAAAAAATTTAAAAAAATAAAACGAGCATATCTGCCTGGCTATGCCAACATTTAATTATGGACGCTCTTTAAAAAGCGTTGGAAGGATGGTTGAAAAGAAAAACAGTGCCTAAGGTTTATTAGAGCATTGAAAATTTTAAATAACTTACCAAATCTTTTTAGTAATATTGGGATTTAAGCATGGATAAATACAAATATGCTAACTTTTATATTTTTCTGTTGGTATGTAAATTAAAATAATAATAATAATTGTTAAAAAGTACCGATGAATGAAAGGAAAAACAAAAAATAGTTGGGCTCTAACAAAAACAGCCATCAAGAGTGGAATTTTTCCTTTTTTTTTTTTTTTTTTGTCGTAGCCTCTCTATCTGTAACACAAAAATTCCTCTGCCAATTACAGCAAGATTAGAAAAAAACAAAAATTAATTTTATCAATTGATTGACTGACTTGAATTGGGTATTTGATGTTCCCGAAAATTTTTTGCCCTTACTTTCATATTCTTACTCTTTTTGGTTAAATTGTGGTTGCCTTTGTGGTTTAAGAGAGACAGGTTAGTGATTTTCCACTACATTATGTAAATGAAATATTCAAACTTATAATTTATTGTTAAAATTTGAAATTGAGCCATGTTTCTCATTTGGGTATTGGATATTTTCATTATGATTTCTTAATCACATTGCATGCTCATGATTCTTCTAAAAAAATAATCTTGAAAAAGATTTTACTTTGTTGGATCTCAAATTAGTTGTATGTCTTTTTGCTTTGTTGGGTTTCCAATAAGTAATATGCACTTTAGTTTTTTTTTTTTGTGTGAAATTTAATTGTTGCTTTGCAATTTAAATAAGTTTTCATCTCCTTTCCTTTTTGATTCTCTATGTTAAAAATCCTAGTTGGTTTTTTTTTTTAGATCGTTGAGAATTTTGAGATTTTTTTTTTTTTTTACTTGCTCTGGTGAATTTTTTGGAGGGTTTAAGAGATCAAATTTCTAGGTTAAAGCTTAATTTTTACTTGAATTACCAACATAAAATTAGTGTAGCTAACTTAAAGTTTCCCTACACTAAATAAACGTTGAGAGTCAGTCTGATGCACTGATATAAATGCTTCAAAATGAGCAGAAACTCTAGATAAAATATCATTAACATGCAAGTCTTCATGATTAAAAATTAAAGAATTCTTGGCTTTCCATGGATGCCACATAATAAACATTGATAATAAAATAAAATGATTGCCTGAAGGTATAACAGATAATGTATAAACAATATGTTTCCAGATTTCAAGAAAATTGTCACCTAGGAGAAGAGAAGATCTCATCCTCAATTCTGAATGAAGCCATACATCAATTAATTTTGGGCATTTAGAAAATAAGTGATCAATAATTTCTAAGGCACCACAGTGAAGACATTCCCCAGAATAGCTAGGAAAACGATTAGCTAAATTAGCTCCAACAGGAAGACTATTATGAATAATTTTTTTATATAAAAAATATTAATTTCCAAGGCATAGGAAATTTTCAAATTTGCAGCCAAATTGGATTATTACTTATACCCATCACCAAAAAATTATATTTAAGTGATAAAACAATTTGATAGTCTGATTTAACTAAAAAATTACAAGAGTTAGAAAAATGTCATACCAATCTATCATGAAGACCTGTAGAATTAATAGGCAATGAAAGAATAGCTTATGCATCATTCTTTTGAAATAGCTGTTTGACAAAATCAACATTTCACGAGGTACCATCAGCAGCAACATGCATCAAATTTACAAGCAATGCTCCTACCATTTCCAACTTATCAATGCACTCCATATTGTAAAACATTCCTACCATAGAATAAGCTCCTCCAAGCAAAAGAGGGGTTCGCTCCTGGTATAGCATAAAAAAATTATAATGGGGAAAATACTTAGCCTTAAAAACTTTTTCACCAACGCTTTAAAGTTGGCATGTAATTTTATAAGCATTGGCATAGCCTTGTTTTGTTGGAGTGGACCCACCCCAAAATGTCACTGATAGTTTTGTCATAGTGGACCCACCCTAAAATAATGAGACAGATATAAAAATATATTAACAAGACAAAGGTAGATAATAAAAAAATTTACTTCATAATCACTTCGTTGTCGTTCCTATATATTAATAATTATCTATATATTTTGAATTTTGCTCAATAATAGAGCAAATTATTTGCACGGACTAGGACTGATCAAATCCGTTATACTGAATTGATTATTTAAACTTATCGTGGATGTCTCTTTCACTCTCACACATTTCCTGTGCATGTATCTAGTGATCTAATTTGACAGCTCCACTTATTTTAAAATAAAAAAAATGGGCTAATAATTGAATGATGTCTAAATTAACTAACATATTTAATTAAAAAAATACTTATTTATTGATTTATTTATAAAATAAGTAATATTATTTTGTATTTTAACTAAATTGATTTTGTATATGTTACAGTTTCTCCCAATAATTCCTATTATGTAATATGTTATGCCAAAAATTGCTTGTAGAAATGGCAATAAACTAATGTATCCTTTAAAATTAATTACTATGATCTAAATTTAGTATAAAATAAAATTTTTATAAATTAATATTGTTAAAACTCATCAATTTTATTAATTAATTGAATATTAATTTAATTTATTAATTCAAATTAAAATTATAAAAAATTATTATATAATAATAATTATTAATTTATCAAATATTAATTTATAAAAATTCCACTGTATATTGTTTTTAATTTGAAGTCTTGGGTTCCAACAATAAATAGCATTAGCTGAGTTAATTTTTTTTAATGTATTTTTTTAAAAGAAAATTTAATATCTTATGGTTAAATTAATGTCCACATTAATTCCCTTAAAATAAAAATTATTAGTGCCCCACGATGGAGGCGGCCGAAGAACTAAAATATCTCATCTTATAACTAAATTAAGGTCCTCTTGTATAAAAAATATTTTTAAATTTAAAATAATAAAATTGAAATTATTTGGTTTTATCCTAAATGGACAATACAAAAGATATTTGTTACATATTTGCCATTTTTCCTTTATTGACCGACAACTATTTCATTATTATTATAAAAAATAAACAAAATAAAATAAGAACACCAATAATAATAATAATAATAATAATGTAAAAAAAAAAATTTATATTATCTTATTAATATGTATTATAAAATAATATAATTTTTTATTTATAGGATTCATTTTCACCATAGGTTATAATATATATAAATTCATCATAAATTACAATATAAATGGTATAATAAAATAAAATTTAAATATAAAAATTTATGAGTAGTGGGATAAATGAATGAACATCTATATTTATCTATATATTTATAGCACTCTCCCTTGAATGTCTATTTTTATAAAGAATATATCTCATTAAAACCTTATTAGTAAAAACTTAGTGGAAAAAAAAAAACTAGTAAAGAAAAAAGAGTATAATATTTTCGCATTGCAAATGATATATTACCTCATTAAAAACCTTATTAGGAAAACTCAATAGGACAAAAATTTTGGTTAAGAGAAAAAGAGTACAGTATTAAACTCTTTTTATTTACAATATTACTGAAAATTTTTAAAACGTCATATTTCAATACTGTTAATTAATTTCTTAAATATTACAGTAAGTAATATCTTAGTGAACAAGTCTGTTAGATTGTCACTTAAACGAATTTATTGAATACCAATTTCACCGTTTTTTTGTAATATATTAGTGCGCTTATTGTATAAGATATTGTGGTTCAGAATAAAAAAAAAATTCATTATTTTTTCTACCTGAAAAGAGTTCTTATTCACATTAAGTGACCAAACAACTGTTGAATTATTCAATAAATGTGTTTTGTATATAAAATTATAAATGAACTTTTTGTATATAAGTTAACTGATAAATAAAAATTTCTTTAGTCAAATATTCAATTTATAATCGAGATATAATTTTTATTTTTTTATAATAATTCATCTCAAAAAAAATTTCCAAACAATATGTTACTTTTAAAAAATTTTCAGGATTTCCTATAATATTCAAATTATTAATATATACAATAATTTTGGCAAATTCATATATAAATTGCTCTATAGTATTACTTTTATATTCTACTTTGAACAAGTATTTACCAAAATAATTTTATCATATGTACCCAAATTGTTTTAATTCATACAAAAATCTTTACAATTTAATTGAATAAATTTCTCGAAAACTTAAATTATATTTTTCTAACATTTTAAATATTTCAAGAATATTCATATTATTATTAATTGAGTCATATAGATAAGTTGTGACCACATTCATTAAGTGCATATAAAATCTTTCATACATTGCTATATTAATAAAATATTAAAATATTATTACATCTATCACAGAATAGTATATCTTTTCATAATTAATTTCATATTTTTATGAAAATTTTTATATAATAAGTCTTGCTTTATATTTTATAATTTTTTTTCTCATTTTTTTTATTGATAATATTTTTGAGCACAATGCATTATTGATAATTAATAATAAAATAACAGCCACAATAATATAATAATATATAATAATTTTAATTCACGAAAGAAAATATAGCCGCCAGCATAGTGCTGATCCAAAGGCCCACTTAATGTAAACAGCTGAAACATCACGGATTACAATTTACTCATGGAGCTATTCATTCGGAGATATTATCATGTTTAAGAAATATATTTCTCGTAATTATATAAAAAAATATATTTTTATCATATTTAATAATTTTTAAATAATATTTAACTTGAAAAATTAAGAAAATTTTAAAAAATAAGACTCATTTTATCCATGATTAATTTATAAATTCTCAGTTTACAAGTTTATTATTAAAAATTATTTTTAATTAATTTAGGCATTATTAAAAATATAAACATTATTCTCTCACTCTCTTTATATATAATAATAATTATTGTAATGAATTTTTAAGCTGATATCTTTGTCAATTTTTTTATTTTTATATATTAATATAAAATTTAAATTATCAATCACAGTATATTTAATGAAAAACAACTATAGAAGAATAATAAAAACAATTATATTATCT
The DNA here is from genome assembly GCA_948193065.1 of Aleurites moluccanus. Classification (NCBI taxonomy): domain Eukaryota; kingdom Viridiplantae; phylum Streptophyta; class Magnoliopsida; order Malpighiales; family Euphorbiaceae; genus Aleurites; species Aleurites moluccanus. Next base: position 11,625 of record CANXYC011869438.1, read on the forward strand.
TATTTTTTTTTTTTATATGATTACTTTTTATTTAATTTGTTCAAATAAAATTATTATATGAAAAAAATTAAACTTTCATATTAAATAATCTATTCATTATTAAATATTTATTTTTAATTATTTTCTAAATATTTAAAATTATATAAAAATAAATCTAATGGTAAACATAGAGAGAATTTCAAAAAAAATTCATGCTCTGAGTATAATAGATTTTTTTCACAAATTGCAATTAGAAACCCAACCACTGTCACTTTAACACACATACCCCCTAATTTTGTGCTAGTTTTCTAATTTCATGTAGGGAATGAAGAGCCTCTAATTTGATTTTCTTCATACCCTAAATAAAATATTGAGGGAAAAATCATATGCTAACAGATTGTCAGATCCGTTTGATATGATTGCGTTGTTTTTCTTTTATTATTTAATTTTTGTTTCTTAATTATAAAATAGAAACTTATTGCTTAAATGTATTTTGTTTTATCATTAGTGTTTTAACATATTAAAGTAAATTGCTATAATCAGAAAAACCACAAATAATTACTTGTTTATCAACCCACTTTTCAAAATACCAACTTTAGTATATATTTAGATAATATAAATATAAATAATATCAAATATACCCTTAATTTTTTCTTTTAATTATCACAAGTTATTATCAACATTAGAGTCATATTTTTGAGGGGTGAAATTTTAAATTATATTTTATATATTAATAATATAATTATTATTTGAAACTATTTATTTTAATTAAAAATTAAAATATAAAAAAATATTTAACTTAAATTTTTTAATAATTTAATAAAAATAAAAAGCACAAAATTGAATATGTAGGATTGTCTTACTAAAACTGAGGTACTCAGTATAACTTTACACTTGTTAAAATAAAATTTTTTACCTTTGGACTATTAATTAATTTAGGCTTAATGAAAAAAAAAAATCCTAAATTTTGTCAATTTTTTCAATTCTATCACAAATTTTATTTTTTATCAATTAAATAATTTTAATATATTTTTTTTAAAATATTAAAATATTTAAAATAATATAATACTATCACATAATAAGTTGTCTCTTTTTTCTTACATGATATTGGGGTTAAAGTTTTAAGTTTATTTTATTTTAATCACTAATCAAAAATTTGTTTCAGACTAATCATTATTTTTTTAAAATTATTTCACCTGTCGATCACCAGATCAAATCAATGTCGGATTAGCACACATGTTATCCAAGTCAACGTTAAATATCGACTCGGCAAGCCACGTAGATTACATTATTTCACCGGTTGATCACCAGATCAAATCAGTGTTGAATTAGCACACATGTCATCCAAGTCAATATTAAATGTCGACTCAATAAGTCACGTAGATTACATGTGGCAAAAAAATATCAAATCACATGCCACATTAAATGACACGTAAAATTTCCATTAACGACAAATGGAGCCGCCGTGTCAATAAAAAAAGGCGTGTCCTAATACATGACGAACACGTGCCATGAGAGAGAAAGGTAAAATTTTTTCCTTTTTTCTTCTTCTCACAATGCCCGATCCTCTCTTTGTTACATCATTATTTTTCCTTTTCTCTCAATTTTCTTTCTTTGATTGCTTTTTTTTTTCCTTCCTTCTCCCTTTATGTTTCTCGACATAATTATATGAGAAACAAATATTATAAACCATAAATTGAGAACTATAAATTGAAATCCTAAAAAGGCTTACCTCCTTCAAAACGGTGTAACTTATTATTCCGAGTTGCAAGTGTGGATAACCTTACTTACTAAAGACTTCTTGGAACGCAAAAAATTCGGGAATAAGATATTTTAGATGCAGATATTATATGGATGTAAGTATAAATTATTACTATTTTTTTTTGTTTTAATTTCATTTGGATTGTTTGTTTAGGAATATTAAAGTGAAAAACCCTTGAAATATTTGAATGTGATTATGATAGGTTATGGTGAGATGTAAATATTTTGATTAGATTGATCCACCAACCATTAAAAACAAAGTATTCCATTTTTTCACTTAAATTGCACTCACCCATCATCCAGGTTCTAGGAGAAGAAAGGGGAAAAATTTTATTTTTTTGTTTGACACATACTCGTTATGCATTGAAACATATGTATTTTTTTTACTGACATGACAAGCCTCATTTGTGATTAATGAAAATTTGATGTATTATCTGACGTGACATTTGAATTGACAATTCTTGCTATGTGTTATGTATATAGCTTATCGAATCAGCATTTAATGGTGATTCAGATAACACGTGTGTTGATACATTGGTTTAATACGATGATTAACCGATGAAACATTTTCAAAGAAAAGTGATTAATCTAAAATAAATTTTCAGTTTGATTAAAATATAATAAATTTAAAATTTTAATAATGACTGGAGTCATTTACCCTGGAGGTTAATTTTTTGTAAGAAAAATATTTAAGATTATACCATTAATATAATAATTAAAAAAACCAAAATTTTCATATAAGAAATTAAGTTTTTAAAACACATAATTCTCTTAATTAATCTAGCTATAAAATTTATACATAAGTTACAGATTTAGAAATTGAATCATTAAAAATATTAAAAAATAATAGATGAGCTCCATAATTGATAATGGGATTTTTCGTATGAATATTTAACTCTAAGAGATAAGTTTTAATCACTTAAATCTCTTAAACAAAAATTTATAAAGATAAATTCAATTAAAAAAACCATAAACCTATATAAACTATGTTTATATACATATATCATAATTCGATTATTCAAATAGAGAAAAAAAAAAAAAGAAGAGTATCAGAGCTATGATTTTTTTTTTCTTTTTTCAAGGAAAAGAGAGGGTATAAAGTCTATAGCATATCTTTTTCCCCCCTTTTTATTTTAAGTATATAGTCTCTCTTTTTTAAAGGATAAGATGCTATTCTATAATTTTATTTATTTTAATTAATAGATGTATATATAATTTCACGATAATTTTATATTTATATTATTATATTAACATCTAATATTACATTAAAACAAAATGCAACTTTCTGTATGATAATATTGTATAATTTTAAATAGTTTCATCATTTAATTAGTAAAAATCAAAATTGATGATAGAATTGAAAAAAGGCATAAAATTTAAAATTTGTTGTCATTAAACTATTAATTTATGTACTAATTAACTTTTACTTAATGCCATTGAAATTGTTAATTAACATTTGTGGACTTGAACCACGATGAAAACTGAAAGCCTAATTATAGTATATTAGCAAGTTATTATATCTATTTGCTAATTAAATTATTAATTCAATCTAATCTATATATTAAATTTTAAGTAATAATTAGTAAAATTAAATTATTTAAAATGAATTTTATTATTAATCAAAAAATCAAAATTTCATTTATAATTTTTTTTAATAAAATTTATATAAAAATAAAATAAATTTTTTAGAAGGTAATTGCAACTTGTTTGGCATGCATTTTATATTTCACTGTTTTCTCACAGAAATTATTGACTTTATATAACAGAAAGGCATAAAAGAAAACTATTACAAAATAGAAAACAAAGGGGATAGAAACACGAGCAATTTGAAAGTGTATATATACTTTGAATTTTGTCTTTCTAGAAGCCTAATCAATGAATAGATGATGTTAGACTTTGATTCTTTGAACCCTTCACCCTCTTATATGTATTGTTCCTTTTTGTTAACCATTTGCTTGATAAATGTCTTCTTCTAGAGTTTCTACTTTCTAGTTTCTAGCCATTGATCTAATTAGTTCATCAAAGAGAACTATATACATAAAAATGGTTTTTGCAAGTTGACTTTAATTATCAATTTTCTCACAAAACCTTGTTTTCTAAGTTTGGATAAAATTATTGGATGATCATGTACGTATCTAAAATCTCTCATGTTGTTGAGTTTATAACAATTTGGCTTTCATGGAATCTAAATTTATATTAAAATGGATATATAATGAAAATCACACTTTGTGCACAAAGCAAAAACCACACATCAAAAAGTGAAACATCTAAATTTAATGGAATATTTCTCCTATAAATAATAGTCATATTAATAAACTAATTTTTAAGGTAATCAAACATACATTGTGGGTTTTTGACAACTCAATTATCAAATTGAAAAGTAAAATAAATTTGATCAATAAACTATTAATTATGACTAAAAAAAAAAACACATTTGAATGATGAAATTGAGGTATTGAATTTTATTGCCAAACACCAAAATTATGTTTTATTGCAATAAAATATTATATATTATAGTAAAACTTAATTTTAAATCCTGAAGTTGTTGATTCAAAAACCAGCATATTTTTTGTTTAATTTTTTCATTAAGTTATCACTTTTTCTTAAACCTACAGTAAAAGAGAAAATAATGTATCTCTGAGTTTGAATTTTTTATTGATTGATATGATATGAATTTTTATTAATTTAATAAGAATTATTGAAGAGAAAAGTAATTACTCATAATATAATTTTGACTTGTTTAATTATTCACAAGTCTAAAACAATATGTAGTAATTTTATAAAACATTTTCAATAATCTTAATTAATAATTAAAGATCTAATTAACTAGATTATTGGAGCATTCTAAAACAATGAGAAATAATTAATTTATTTTTTCTATTAAAATATATATATATATGGGCTTAAAAAAGATGATGGAAGAGGTGATTTCTTGGAAATTTCTTTTTCTTTTACATAAATAATTTATTCACTTCGCCTTTATTCAACTGGTCCCACAACTTTCCGTAAGTTAATAGGGTGACGTGGCCGATGGCAGAATTTATATAGTATAATAATCTATAATTAGGTGTGGATATTTTAATTTATTATTATTATTATTAACTACTTTTTTTTTTTTTTTGTGTTCTCATCTACTTTTCCACGTTGGGATTTATACTTCTCTACCTGTTTTTTTGGAATTGTCGTTTAATTTGTTCATATCATCACAGGGACCAACGAGCCTTTATTTAATTATATTAAAATTATTTTTAGAACATAGATTATAAATTTATGAAAAAAAAAAAGTTATTAGCCTATTGTAATAATTTTGTTATATGCATTAATTATGTCAATTTTATTACTGGTAAGATGATAAATTACCTTTATTAATCATTTCTGTGTTTACTTGTTAGGCTCTTTTGAATAGTAATCTTAGCATTCACAATCTTTTTTTTTTTTAAGATTTTCTTTTAAATCTCCTCTTTCGTTATATTTACGAAGTTTTGTATGTTAAAAACTGTATAATTTTATTTTATTTTTATCTCTTTTCCATTTTTACCAAAAAAAAAAAATTATCTTTATGAATTTCTATTAGTTATTTTAATTTTTTTTTGAAATTTATTAATCATTATTATTTACAAATTAATCTTATACCTGTGCGTTGAGTATATTATATTTTTTTAAAATTTAATAAATCTTAAATATAAATTTCATTTATTCATTACGTTTTTATTAGAATTGTATAAAATTATTAATTATTTTTCCTAAGTAAATATAATAATATTATTAATGAATCAATTAGTAATAATAAAATATAGTCAATTTCTTTAATTATTGAATTCCATATCCTAACTACGTTTTATATATGCACAATGTATATATAACTATGTATTACTTCTTACTAAAGACTACTTTTGGCTGTAAAATGAATGCAAATCGTACAAAATATAATTAAAGAATAGAAAATTTTAAAGTAATCAATCATAAAACATATATTAATATTAAGTTTACAAACATTAACTAATAACACATGCATAAAAACATGAACATCTATTTTATTAAATTAATAGCTCAACATGTGTGCATATTTATAAATAGGTAAATGTTAAAATTTATATTTCACAAAATAAATCAATTTATACTACAATCATTTGCCTTTTTTTTTTTTTTTTATAAATAACATATCTAAGTATATGAAATTATATATGCACAACGTATATATTTTTTTTTAGTGAATTTGATTTTAATTGAGGCTTGGATTTGATATTTTTTTTAATTTTAAAGATAATTTAAATATAATTAAATTTTAAACTTAGTTCATTTATAAACAAACAAATTGAAATTTATTTCCCAAAACAATGTTATATATATAAAAGCACATGAACACCTCACCTGGGGACGAAGAGATCAATAGGCTCAAGTAGGCTTAGATTACAACGTAAAATATATATATATATATATATATATATATATATATATATAATTAATTTATAAAAAAAATATATATTTTGTCCCCCCACATCCATTTTTTTAAATTAAATTAAATATTTATTTTTACAATTACATGAAAAATCATAATTTTTAACTCATCTAAAATTAATTTTTTTACTTTAAAAATAATATATATTTTTTTAATATTTAAATGATTAATTTAAAATAACATTTTAAAATTTAAAAAAAACTAAATATAGTCATATTTTTTAAAACGGTAATTTTAAATCAAAATTTTTATACAAATATTATCTCATCTACCAATGTATTTATATTTTAGAAAAAGATGTATACAAGTAAAAAAAAAATAAAATAAAGCAAAACTTCGGTGAATTGCGTTCCAGGTCTTGCATTTGTAGGGAATCTAGAAACCAAGAAAAGTTAATTAATAGGAAAAAAAAATGTTGTTGGAGAAAATTCTCAATTGTTATATGTAAGAATAACGATGGTGCAAGGAAATAGGGTTCTCCAAGATTTACGTTATACAACTGAGAATATGGATTTTTTAATTATCTTTTACACACATGTTTGACAATTAAAAACTAATTAATTGCAATGAAATGACGAAACTAAACCTAATAATTTGTCTTAATTACACCACATGTTTTATTTTAGTTCAAGCATTTCTAGATGGTTGAATTTGACAATAATTTTGATTAATTAGGCACATATCCAACACAAAATTCCACTATTTTCTTTAAAAAATTTGGTTCAATTTCTTCAACATAACTAACTCTAATTGATAGAAATGTCCACACACTTGATAATAGACAATACAGTTTCATTATACTAAAAATTCACATTGAAATTTAAATCAAACTCCAATTTTCTAGCTTTTGATCATATATATGTTGCCTATAGATAATGATCAGTACAGTTTCCTAAGTCCTTGGGGAAAAAAAGAAAGAAAGAGAAAAGACAATTCATTAATTAAAATAAAAATTAATTGATTATAATTTCTTTGATTAATCTTGGACTCTAAATAAAAAGCATAGGGCACTCGTGAAAGCCTTAATTATTTGAACAACATTATACTCTACACAAAGTGAATTTCACAAATAAAATAAAAAATTTCATAAATTTTAATAATTAACGTGATTGATAAAAAAAAAAAAAAAAAAAAAAAAAATCTGATTCCCTCATTATACATAATGTTTGATTTTTGAAGTTAGATTAAAAAAAAATATTTTTTATGTATATAAATTAAGCATATGCTTGATGATGTATCTCGTATGAAAAATTAATTTAATATTGATTAATATATAAATTAACTTTAATAATATTATCGCGTTTTGAATAAAAAAAAATCTTATAGAAAACATTAATTAGTTTAATTAGGTATACTAAAATTTAATATAATACTCTATCCGTTTTAAAATAAATGTTTTAATTTTATTTGTAGGGTATCAAAATTTAATTATTTTATTTTATAATTTAAATTATATTTTATTTCAAGTTGATAATAATATTTTTATTAAAAATGTATTGAAAAATATAAAATTAATTAATAAATATAAAATGTGAAAAAATTAAAAAGTTGAAGAGAAATTAAAGTAAATAATAAATGAATTAGAATGATTAAAATACTAAATTTTTATTTTCAATTATTGTGTGTTTTATATTTAAAATATTTATTTTAGAAAAAAAAAATAGTAAATAGATACAAGATTTAGATAGTGAAAAGTTTAAATACTGTACCCATATTAAAAAAAAAATTAGTTTAAGTTTATTAGTTTAGTTAGGTACACTAAAATTTAATATAATACTTAATCCGACTTAAAATAAGTATCTTAATTTTATTTTTAGGGTATCAAAATTTAATTATTTTATTTTATAATTTAAATTATATTTTATTTTAAGTTTATAATAATATTTTTATTAAAAATATATTGAAAAATATAAAATTAATTAATAAATATAAAATATGAAAAAATTAAAAGGTTAAAGAGAAATTAAAGTAAGTAATAAATAAATTAGAAAAATTAAAATATTAAATTTTTATTTTTAATTATTGTGTGTTTTATATTTAAAATATTTATTTTAGAAAAAAAATAGTAAATAGATATGAGATTTAGATAGTGAAAAGTTTAAATACTGTACCCATATTAAAAAAAAAATTAGTTTAAGTTTATTAGTGAGATGATACACATATAGATTGTGATAATACTTTTCTCCCCTCTTTTATTTCTTTTTAAAATATTTTATATATTAAACTATTAATTCAATAATAAAATGTGTGGTGGATGATAAAAGCTTTCTTAATAGTTCCATTCTAATAATTCAATCTTCACTTTTTATTAAAAAATTAAAAAAAATAAAAAATAAATGGTGCCATTTGATGGCATGATAATAATTAAAATATAATTTTTTATTTTAATTAAAAAAATATAAAAAAATTTAAATAATTGCCATTTTCTTACGCAAACCAATACCATCATTATTACCATATCTGCCATAGCCAGTCATCATAGTTTCATTTATAATTGAATAAAACTTTATATATCTTTTTATTTAAAATAATATTTATATATTTTTATTTTTTTTATAATATATAATAAACTTAGGAAACGGGAACTTATATTATTATTATCCAATTGAATTCCACGCTCTGCTGTTTAAGAGGCAACAGTCAACAAGAAAACAATTCAAATCAGCCTGCTGAAATAGAACAGATTTGAGATTCCTGATGGAGACTTTGAAAATTTTTATTAGACTTTTCTTTTCTATCTTCTTTTATAACCAAAAATAATCTATTTATTTTTTATTTTTTGTTTTATTTGAGAATGTACCAAGTTTGAATGTTCACCTATGTCAATAATGGCCGCCGGTTATTACACTTCTTACCTGATAATTGTGTATGTATATATAAAGAGTTCAACTTTCTTGTTAAACTCCATTAGAAAGAAACCCATTTCACAATTTTTGTGTTTTCTTTAATTTTAGCTCAAGAAATCAAAATCTGGGTATTTCTTAATTGGATTCAAATTCTGAAATCAAGAAAGGAAATAGAGAAATAACATCAGGGAGTTAGTGGGTTTTTAGTTTCTCTTTTTTTGGGTGGTGATGGAGGGTGCTGATCATTATAGAGCAAGTAATAGTTTACGAAGAGGAAGCTCTTCAGCATGGAGAAATCATGGGTTGGAGGTTTTTTCAAGATCTTCAAGAGAGGAAGATGATGAGGAGGCTCTTAAATGGGCTGCACTTGAAAAATTACCCACTTATGATCGTTTGCGGAAAGGCATTTTGCTTAGTGCATCTAAAGGTGCTAATGAGATTGATGTAAACAATCTTGGATTTGAAGAGAGAAAAATTTTGCTTGAAAGATTGGTTAAAATTGCTGAAGAGGATAATGAGAAGTTCTTGTTGAAGCTCAAGAATCGTATTGATAGGTAAACATCTAATTTTTCTCCATGTTCCCCTTTTTGTGTTTGAAAAATGTTACATAGAATAAAAGATATATTATAGAAAGTTGGTCTTCAATATATTTACCCTAAACAAACTTGAAATGGAAAAAAATAGCTTTTGTATTTTTCATTACTGAACAAAGGAGCTCTGTTTTGGTTCTGGAGTTTTTCTGTTCTCATGTATATATTGGCCTGAATTAATATTTGGGTAATGATTTTTTATTTTTGGTGTTTTAGGGTTGGAATTGAAGTTCCAACAATTGAAGTCCGATTTGAGCATCTAAATGTTGAAGCACAAGCTTTTGTGGGAAGTAGTCGTGCTTTGCCTACTTTCTTTAACTCCACTATTGGGGTCATAGAGGTAAGTGGTAGCAAATGTTTAGAGTCATTGATGATTAACTTTTCCTATTCAGTTTTTGTATGATGTTGTAGTTATAAGCTAAAACTTTTCCTTTGATTTTGAAGGGTTTGTTTAATTATCTTCATATCTTTCCAAATAGAAAGAGACCATTGACCATCCTTAAAGATGTTAGTGGAGTTATCAAGCCATCAAGGTGCGATGAGCATGACCTGAACATCTCATTACTTAGTCTTCTCTAATTTGAAGCGAGTATTTTATATCCGTTCTTAATCTTTTTGGTATGTATATACTGCAGATTGACTTTGCTTTTGGGTCCTCCAAGCTCTGGAAAGACCACACTCTTGTTGGCACTGGCTGGAAAGCTTGATCCTGCTCTAAAGGTAGGGATAAATATTCTTGCAGCTTTATATAATTTCTTGATAATTTAGCTTTTATTGTTTACATTTTTAGTCTTTGTCATTCATCTTTAGGTTGATATGTTGAATTTATCTTGCAGGTTACTGGTAACGTGACTTACAATGGTCATGGGTTGAATGAATTCATACCACAGAGAACAGCTGCCTATATCAGTCAACATGATCTCCATATAGGAGAATTGACTGTAAAGGAAACTTTGGCATTTTCTGCCAGATGCCAAGGAGTTGGAACCCAACATGGTTAGATCAGATCATAGAAATAAATTTTTCATTTTTTTTTTTGTTACTTCTCTAACACTAGTTTTATGGTGCATTCCTATGATCTATGCATAATATAAGCATGAAAAGTTATTGAAATTTTTGTGATTTGCAGAAATGTTAGCAGAGTTGTCAAGAAGAGAAAAGGCAGCAAATATTAAGCCTGATCCTGATCTTGATGTCTTCATGAAGGTGAGAAAAGTCAATATTTGTGAAAATTTTTTTTTTTCTCACATCCTTGGCAGACAGAGCCTAACAATATGGTTGGAATATAGATCTGTTCAGGGCATAGTGATATTCGTCCAAACAAATAGAACAGTAGATTCAAACCATATTCCATGTTTTTTCTGTTCACTCCTGCTATGTCAATAAAGATTTTGATCCATTCTCAATAATTGCTTGCTTGAAAATGAGTCTGTTGTATGTTTGCTAGAATTACATAAGAGGAGTTACTGTAATAGAATAAGTTGTATTGGGCATTGGCAGCAATTAACTTCCATTTTCTGTCATCTTTGGTATCACAGGCAGCAGCAGCAGAAGGTCAGGAGACTAGTGTGGTCACGGATTATATTTTAAAGGTAGTTATCACCTTGAAGTATTCTAATTGTAATAGATCTTCCAGAAATCATTACTTAGATCTAATATCACATAAGTTGCTCAATGTCTTTCTCTTAAATTTTCAGATATTAGGATTGGAGGTTTGTGCAGATACTCTGGTGGGGAATGAAATGATAAGGGGTATCTCTGGAGGGCAGAGGAAGCGTGTCACAACAGGTAAATGAAACAACCTCATTAGTCTATTTCTATTGTTAGCTTTTTCAATTTTATCTGAAAATCTTCAACAATCCAACTGTAGGTGAAATGCTCGTTGGACCGGCAAAGGCATTGTTTATGGATGAGATTTCTACTGGCTTGGACAGCTCAACAACTTACCAAATTGTGAACTCATTGAGGCAATCCAATCACATTCTTAATGGAACTGCTGTCATCTCCCTCCTTCAGCCAGCACCAGAGACTTATAACCTCTTTGATGATATTATTCTGATCTCTGATGGCCAGATAGTGTATCAGGGCCCTCGAGAGCATGTCCTCGACTTTTTTGAATCAATGGGTTTCAAGTGTCCTGACAGAAAAGGCGTTGCTGACTTCTTGCAAGAAGTAATGCATTCATGGTTTTATAATAAGATTTTCTTTATCAGGAGTCTTAAATGTGAAGTTCCACAAACTTTCTAAATGATGAATTCTTTGCAGGTGACATCTAAGAAAGATCAGCAACAGTATTGGGCACGCAAAGATCAGCCTTACAGGTTTGTCACAGTGAATGAATTTGCTGAGGCATTTCAATCATTTGAAGTGGGTCGGAAAATTGCGGAAGATCTTTCAACTCCATTTGATAGAACCAAGAACCACCCAGCTGCTTTGTCAACCAAACGCTATGGTGTTGGAAAGATTGAGCTACTTAAAGCAAACATTGCAAGAGAATACTTACTCATGAAAAGGAACTCATTTGTGTACTACTTCAAGATGTTCCAAGTAATTATCAACAAAATTTGCATTACTTAAAATTATTTTAGGTCTTCAAGTTTTACACGAGGAATAATGTGTTTTCACTTTTTTGTTACCAGCTTATAATGATGGCATTCATTAGTATGACACTCTTCTTTAGGACTGAGATGAAACGAGATACTCTCCAAGATGGAGGAATTTACATGGGTGCTTTGTTCTTCAGCTTGACCTTTATCATGTTCAATGGTATGGCAGAGCTGTCTATGACCATTGCAAAGCTTCCTGTATTCTACAAGCAAAGGAACTTTTTGTTCTTTCCTCCATGGGCATATTCTATTCCTTCGTGGATCCTTAAAATTCCTATCACATTTGTGGAAGTTGGTGTTTGGGTATTCATCACTTATTATGTCATTGGATTTGATCCCAATCCCGGAAGGTACGAGAAAAGACACAGCACTTTGTATCGTATGTATTTGGTCTCTGCCCAAATCCAGTTGATTTAAAAATGTGATGTATTCCTGCAGGCTATTTAAGCAGTACTTACTGCTCTTGCTAATTAACCAAATGGCCTCTGGTCTATTTCGATTTATCGCTTCACTTGGAAGGAACATGATTGTTGCTAACACCTTTGGTTCATTTGCACTGCTTGCACTTTTTGCATTGGGTGGCTTTGTTCTTGCACGAGGTATAACTTATATAAAAGTGTGCTTTAGAGATTAAATCTTTCTAACATCAAAACTGAATACTTACTTTTTTCCTTTCTTTATATGACAGAGGACGTAAAGAAATGGTGGATATGGGGTTACTGGATATCACCACTGATGTATGGGCAAAATGCAATTGCCGTTAATGAGTTTCTTGGGAAAAATTGGAATCATGTAATTTCCTTGAGCTAGCATTTAATCCATGTTTGTGCATTTTGCATCTTCGTAACTAACTGATACCTAAATTTTACAAATTACAGCTTGCACAAAACTCTACCTCTACAGAAATGCTAGGAGTTCAAGTTCTGAAAAGTCGTGGGATCTTCCCACATGCATATTGGTATTGGATAGGAGTAGGGGCATCAGTTGGATTTATATTTGTCTTCAACATCCTTTTCACTGTGGCTCTTGCTTACTTGGATGGTGAGTATCACTATCTTACTCTCATGATATCTGGCAATAGAAGCCTTTTGCTAATATTTCACAATTAATATCTGGCAGAATTTGAAAAGCCTCAGGCTGTTATATTTGATGAGCCTGAACCAACTGACAGAACTGGAGGAGCCATTCAGTTAGCACAACTTGAAGGCAGTCATGGAACCAGCACAGGTAAGAGACTTGTTGACAATGTGTTCATCTCAAGTCATTTTTATGTTCAAGTTAGGTGCTAAATAAGTTCAATTTATGTGCAGGGAGTGGAATCAATGATTCAAACCATAACAATAAAAAAGGAATGGTTCTTCCATTTGAACCTCATTCCCTTACCTTTGACAATGTTATATACTCAGTTGATATGCCACAGGTATCAAATGTTAGGAAAACAAACAATATTTTCTTTTAGTGTGACATCGTAAAAAAATAATAAAACTTGGCCTTTTTAAATGGAATTTACAGGAAATGAAAAGTCAAGGAGTCCTTGAAGATAAATTAGTGCTATTGAAGGGTGTGAGTGGTGCTTTTAGGCCAGGTGTTCTCACAGCTTTAATGGGTGTTAGTGGGGCTGGTAAAACCACTCTTATGGATGTGCTGGCTGGTAGGAAAACTGGTGGATATATTGAGGGCAACATCACAATTTCTGGATACCCTAAGAAGCAAGAAACTTTTGCTAGAATTTCAGGATACTGTGAGCAAAATGACATCCACTCTCCACATGTTACTGTCTATGAATCCTTGGTCTTCTCAGCTTGGCTTCGTCTACCCGCTGATGCCAACTCTGAAACCAGAAAGGTAGGCATTGAAAGTTTGTGGTGTGTTTTTTTATTTTTTTTTTAAATTTAGCAAACTACGTGCCTATTCTTAGCTTATCTAGGGTAAGTCCAATCAAATTAATTTGCTTTATCTAGTTCAAAAGGCACTTTTGCCTTATAGCCAACCTTCTTGTTAAGTTCAAAACCTGTCAAGGAGTTCTAGTTCAGCAACATCCTTGACTTACATTGCAAAATTTTATTGTAGATGTTTGTTGAGGAAGTCATGGAACTTGTGGAGCTGAATCCATTGAGGAACTCACTAGTCGGGTTGCCTGGTGTGAGTGGTCTATCTACAGAGCAGCGGAAGCGTCTAACCATAGCAGTTGAATTAGTGGCAAACCCCTCAATAATATTCATGGATGAACCAACTTCAGGGCTGGATGCAAGAGCTGCTGCAATTGTTATGAGAACAGTCAGGAACACGGTGGATACAGGAAGAACAGTTGTGTGCACCATCCATCAGCCAAGTATTGACATATTTGAAGCTTTTGATGAGGTAGGAAATGTTAAGAAGATCATAAGAATCAGCAATTTATTATGGATTTTTCACCACATAAAAATGTGATGCATTCATTGTGGCACTGCAGTTATTCCTAATGAAGAGAGGAGGAGAAGAGATATATGTTGGGCCATTGGGTCGTCATTCTTCCCATTTGATTAAATATTTTGAGGTATCCTTGATGTGGTGAACAATAAAACAAGACTTATATGTAGCTTAAGAACCTTTATACATATAATATTCATGATAATTCAATCAATTTTTTTATCCAGGCAATTGAAGGAGTCAGTAAAATTACAGATGGTTATAATCCAGCAACTTGGATGTTGGAAATTACTGGTCCTGCTCAAGAGTTAAGCATGGGAGTTGATTTTGCTGTCATTTACAGGAATTCAGATCTTTACCGGTATATATTTTTTCCTCATAAACTAGATTGATTGATTATTTGAGTAGTCTTCTACTATTGTGCCAATATGTTCTGACAGGGGATATATAAAGCACTTATTTAAAGAATGTAGAGTTAGTCGTGCTTTAATTTGTTGCTAATGATGGTACATGTTTCAGGAGAAACAAGGCAATGATTCAGGAACTAAGCAAGCCTGCTCCTGGTACAAAGGACCTCTATTTCCCTACACAATACTCACGGCCCTTTGTCACCCAAACTATGGCTTGCTTGTGGAAACAGTATTGGTCATACTGGCGGAATCCACCATATACTGCTGTAAGATTTTGGTTTACAACCTTTATCGCTTTGATGTTCGGGACAATTTTCTGGGACCTTGGCTCCAAAGTGTAAGTCATACAGTACTAAAACAGTCTAAAAATTTCAAGTTCCAATAGCTTTTTTTGTTTAGTTCTTGCTACTGACCTTATTCTCATTCTTAAACTTCAGGGAAAGCGAACAAGATCTTTCCAATGCATTGGGTTCAATATATGCAGCAACTTTCTTCATTGGTGTGCAAAATGCTAGTGGTGTGCAACCAGTAGTTGCAGTTGAAAGAACTGTCTTTTATAGAGAGAGGTCTGCTGGAATGTATTCTGCCATGCCCTATGCTTATGCACAGGTAACTAAAAGCTATAAAATAATATTATATACTGATCAGTTCATAGAATGTTGTGTATCTTTCCTTTACCCTAAACTCAATTGTGTTTCTTGCAGGCCCTGATTGAGATCCCATATATTTTTGTTCAAGCCTTAGTCTATTGTGTTATTACATATGCAATGATTGGATATGAGTGGACTGCTGTCAAGTTCTTTTGGTATATATTCTTCTTGTACTTCACGTTGTTGTACTTCACCTTCTATGGAATGATGGCTGTTGCAGTGACACCAAACTACCACATTGCGTCCATAATCTCCTCAGCATTCTATTCAATATGGAATTTGTTTGCAGGATTCATTGTTCCCCGAACTGTAAGTCTTCTACACCCTATGATTCTTTCAAATGTTTGGTTTCCATGAGCCATTATCATCCTTCAAACTAAATTTTATTCTCCTTTTATCTTCAATTTGGTAACAGCGTATGCCAGTGTGGTGGAGATGGTATTACTGGGGATGTCCCATAGCATGGTCCTTGTATGGAGTATTTGCATCCCAGTACGGTGATATAGAGACTCCGCTCGGAACCTCCAATACAACACTCAAGGCATTTTTGGATGACTATTATGGTATGAAACATGATTTTCTTGGAGTAGTTGCTGGTGTAACTGTTGGAATCACTGTGCTCTTCGCAATTATTTTCGCGGTTTCCATCAGGGCGTTTAATTTCCAGAGGAGATAGAAATATCCTTTGCTCTTCTTTAACTTTGGTTGTTGTAAGGTTTTGCTGTCAACACAATGAACAAACTTTATCCAATTTCTTGTATATTTTTTCTTACCAATATTGTTTATTTGTATTTGATTCTTAAATATCTTGTAATGGTAGTAGCAACTTTCAAGGCTTTATTTAAAAGCTGCAAAGTTATTGCAAGTGTGTAATTGCAATATTTGCTAAATGGGAAATTACTTTCTCTCTTTCATTTTATATCAGAATGTTTCATAAAGAGCTATAAATAAATTCTAATAAATTTATATTAAATATAAATAACAATAGATAATAAATAATATTAATTATGTTACACATAATACTAAATTAAATTAAAAGAGTAGTACAAAATTTAATTTTTACTTATTTTCTGTTTTTTTATTTCAAAATTTTATAATATAACTATTGAAATTTAAAAATTAAAATTATTTTTCTTTAAAAAATTACGAACTCCAGCTAATTTTTATAAGCAATATTCAAAAAGTGAACCATTAAAACTAATTTATCCTAAAATAATAGAAGATCCCAAGAAGTATTAGACACTAAATCATTAGTAGGATGGCATGCGAGCAGCAATTTTTCCACTATATAGACATGATTTTCTCCACACAAAATATTAAATTATTTTTTCCATCAAAAGCAATTAATTAGCTTAATTAATTATTAATTATTGGAGACTTTCTTGTATTAAATATAATTATTAATTGGGACTTATTAATTGAGTATCTAGAAAGTTTTATTTTATTTTATTTTTTACTTTTACATTGATTTTGTAATTTTATTAAATATAATCAATTATATTATATAATTTTTATATGATTTATTTTCAATTAAATTATAAATTTGATAAAAAAATTAATTATTAATTAAAATATTTAAAATTTTCATATATTATATATTTCTTAATTATTATTTTTAATCAATTAATTGAAATCTTTATTATAGTTGTCCACAATTATAATTAAGCTTACGGTTGGGCAGTTACAGAAAATGTTGTTTTGAATACAAGTGTATGGCTAAATGGTATGGTTTTAAAGAGGCAGTTCATGTTGTTTTGAATCTTTTGTAAGCCATGAAGGCTTTTTTTTTTTTTTATGTCTTGGCGTACATGCTTCACTTGTGTTTGCATACCCATTTTTCGGCTTTAAAACAGTTATTTTATATAAAATATAGCGATAAAATATTTACTTTAAATAAATAAATATAAAAATAAGTTAAATGATAAAAAATAAATATTTTAATAAATTTATATTCTGTTATAATTATTAATATTTCAAGTGATAAATTAAAATTTTTACTTTTCACCAAATTAATTAATTTATTTAATATTATCTAAATTTTTAATTTTTAATTTAATCTTATAAGATAATCGTTAAAAAAATTATTTATATATATATATATATAAATTTTTTTTTTATTTCTCCCATTTTTAAATTCAATTAATAAATAAATTTGTTTCCCATCTTATCATTAAAAATGAATTTTTGGAATAAAATCATAGAAGATTTTTTTTTTTTTATAAATTTTATATGGAGACATGCATCATATAATCATATATAAAATAATGTTCTAACTCATGACTTAAATTAATTACTTCCCCAATAGCAGTATTGAGTGATTGGATTTTGCTTATAGAAATTATTTTTTTTTTAATGAGGAAATTATAGCAATTAATATAGTACTAATATCATAAATCTATATACTTATACATAATAATAATAATAATAATACTCCTAGAATAATTTAATTGTTGAACCATTGTCCCATTATTTGGCAGTATCTACAATGAAATTTCTTGAAAGAAGAATTTGTCTCGAGAATCATGGAAACGGGAAACCTCACAAAAAAAGTCAAACAAACTTGACAAATTTTATATCAAGAAATTGCCTGTCCATTAAATAATGCTTCCAGAAAAGCTCCACCGCCCCTCCACCGTACTTCCGCCCAACCTGCCGCCGTGCTTCCGGAGGAGCTCCCCCCTTCCACTTTTCTTTTCTTCTATAATAATATACACAATCTGAAAACACCTTGCATTATTAATTAAAGTGTAAGATCAAAACAAACTCCAAATTTCACTAATTGGTTTTTGCAAAGAGATAAGTGAGATTAGGGAATTAAAATAATTTTTTCACTTTTCATTCATTTGTGTTTTCATAAATTTAATTCTGATTAAAATTTAAATATTTAATTTAAAAGATAATTCCAGTATCATTAAATTAAAAATTTATTCATTCATTCTTTTTTTTTTTTTGATTTATTTATAATTCTTTTTTCATAACAACAAAAGGAATATAATTTTTTTAAAATTATAATAGTATTTAAATATTTTGAAATGAATTATTTATCATAATATAAAAATTTAGTTGAAATATATTAATATAATTAAAATTAAAATAAAAATTAAATTATCATACATATTATCTTGACTTTTATAATCACTCATGAACACATATAATTTTTTACTTCTAATCATCAATAGATAATAATATAATATTAATATTTATTGATTTAAATAATAAAGAGCATGTTCCTTTACATAAAAATTTTAAATTCGAATATTATAGATAAAAAATCGATTAAATCAGGTCATATTAATTTGAATATTACGTAATCATAAAAATAAAAATAAAAATAAAAATATAATGAGAATAATAAATAAATGTTATTGGACTTTTTCTTATGTATGTTAGAAAAAATGCCTGAATTCCGCTGTTTTCTTAAAATAATAATAATTTTAAAATCTAAACATAATAATAAAGAAGTTTGATCCATAGAGTGAAGTGCTCATTCTTGTCCACAGAGAAATCTGTGAATGAAGAAGCGACCAAACAGGAAAACATCAAATTCAATTAAAAAATAGTTTATGTAAAAAAGATATCGTTAAATGCATTTTTTTTTTATTTCATATAATAAATAATTATAGTAATTTATTTAGAAACAAACAATATATCTTGACCTAATTATTATTTGTATAATAGTATTAAATCATACATTTAATTTATATTTTATGTATTTTTTTTAGAAAATATTTAATGTATTATTCAATAATGCAGTATTGTACAATTAAATATTATCCTATTCACTATGGTGAGAAAATTTTTCATATTTAGAGAAAAAGTATGTTTTTATTTCCTTACTCATCAATCATAATCATAATAAATTTTTTAGTATATATTAAAATTATAAAATTATTTATGAAAAATTAAAAATAAATTATATTTTACAGGTCATAAACACATAATTAATGTGGATAATATTATTATTTTATTTATTGAAAAAAGTAAAATACAGAGTGTTTAAGAATTTTGTACCAAAATAACCACTCTTTTATTTAAAAATAAAAAAAGAAAAATTTTATATATATAAAAACTATTTTTATAACTAGTTAAAAAAATAAAAATTCAAATGATATTAAATTAAATAAATTTAAAAATAAATTAAATAAATAAAAAATATAAATTTTAACTTATCATGTTGAATGATAATAATAATATAACTTTATTAAAATTTTATTTTTTTTATCATTCAATTTATTTTTTTATTAATTTATTTATATTTATTCGAAATAACTATTTTATAATTATATTTTATTTAAAATAATATTTTTAGTGAGTATTTGATAAGAAAAATTTAAATCCATTAGATAAGATGAAAAAAATTACATGTAATTGATAAAGTTTAAAATAATAGATAATTAATTGATAATTAAATTTATTTCATATGTATATTTTTTATTCTTTTGGCTTTTCAAAGATGTCTACATCATATTGTTTGCATATCCCTTTAGATAAAATTCTTAATTGCATTACATCTAACCATCTTTTATATGGGTAATTGATTTGGCCAAGAGATTAGTTATATAATAATTAACTATCTATTATTATTATTATCTTATGTGTTATCATCACTGTTTACATTACTTTTTTTTTAATAAATTTTCGAATGACTATTTCTTTTTTTTTTTTCAATTTAATTATTTAACTTCTACCATTGCTTGTTTGAATGGGATTGGATTTTTTTTTTTTTTTTTATCTTTTGTGACAATACAAGGGACTTAATTAATAATATAATTAACATCATTGAAATTAATTACCCAAAGGATGATATCATTGGTGATATGGATTCCAACATATACTTAACTATAACAACGACACCTAAGAATTTTTCCAACAACAAGGCATTGACAAAAAATCTCTACCTTTTCGAATTATAATGGTAAATCTTTCAAAATAAATTATTTTATTTTAATTTTTTAATTATAATTATATTCGCATGATTAAAATTGAAATGGAAATTAGTTCATTTTATGTTTATTTTTTCTGAATACTCATTATTAAACTCAGTTTTATTATAATCCTTTATCATTCTCTTCTATCCAAAAAAAAATATGAGTTTAATTTTAAAAATATATTTCTATTAATATATTAATATTATTATTAATTAATATTATCAATATATATTAATTAATATATTAAAATTAATATATTTCTATTTTTTATATATTTTTTATTTTCTATAGATTGATTTATTATAGATATTTTTTTATTCTATATCCATTCCTTATTTTTTATTCTATATAAATAAAAAATACATTTTTTTATGAAAGTTAGTATTTTTTTTTTTATAATTAACCATTTAAAAATAGGGGAGAGAAAGAAATTCTTAAAAAAACAAATAAATCAAACTAGAAATTAGAAAAATTGAATTAAATCGAATTTTAAATTAAATCAAATTGAATCGAATTAAAATTTTACAAGATTAATCAAATCAAATCATATTAACATATTTTGATTCGATTTTTCAATTTTTTATTGATCAACAAAATAAAAGTATAATTATTAAAAATATATATATAAATAAATATAAAATATATACATATTTTGGTCCGTTTGATTATTTCAGATATTTTTTAAAGAAAATCAAATAAAATCAAATCGATCAAAATTTATAAAAAATAAATCGAATCAAACCAACTAAATTAGATTTGGTTTAATTGGTTTGGTTTTTACTCACTTCTATTTAAAAATTCAAAATTTTTTTGCAATGTTAGATACTAATGGGACAAAAATATCAATAAAAATTGCCACGTAATAATTGATGTGACTAAAATATTAATAAAAAAATTAAAAAAATTAATAAAAATTACAACATAATAACTGAAGTGATAAAAATATTAATAAAAAGTCACATCAGTTCGAGCAACAATTAAAATTCAATTAATTGTAAGATTTGTCAAAATTAAAAATTTTTTGATCGAATTTACTAAAATTGAAATATTCTAAAAAATTTTTAATTTTCATGAAAAATCGTATTTTTTTTATTTTTTATAATTAACTCTTTATTTTATATCCTAAGCTAAAGCGGAGAAAAACATAGTGATTTGATTAATAATTCAGCAGTTGAGCATTGACTATATCAATTCCCTCTTTTAAGATTTTTTATATAAGAAAAGAAAAAAAAATGAATTGGTCAAATACCTAAATTACAAAATATACTAAAAATCAAATTTCATTACAACAGCAAAAATTTATCACATATTTTGTTGATCTATTCTTCCTTTATTATTAATTAATTTGCAGCAGACAGCTATTAGTGACAGGCTTTTCAACCTTTCTTTTTTTTTATTCTTTTACTTTTTCTGTTGAGACAAATTTTTTTAACGTGAATTTAATTTACATTAATAATTAATGATAATCTGATATATTAATATATTAATTATAAAAAACACTTGATAATTTAGTTCATAATCTAACATGATAAATTAGATTTACCTAAAAATTTCTGCTTTTATAACATTATTAGTGATTTGCATATATCATAGGATTTGCATTTTAAAGAAAGCAACCAAATATTTTATAGCAGGCCCGTCTCTTTTACTCGTTAAAAGCTTGTTTTAGTTCACCTGCACGCTACAAATAAGGAGAAAAAAACAATAAGTAAACTTGTTCATTGTTTTGTTGTTAAGCTTATCAAAGAAGAATTTAAAATTAAAACTAAAAAAAGAAGAAGTAAAGTTGGCACATTCTGATTCCAATTTCCTGATCACGTAGAGATTGAAATATATATTTAATTAAGAAAAGTTATTATGAAATAAAGGGGGCACATGATCATGCAGATAGTAAATTTTAAACACACTCCTCAATAATGTTGTCAGACTTAAGGGTCTTGATCTATAATAAAACCATTTTCAGAAGAAAAAAAAAAATGTAACGCAGTCAGGTGATATTTGTTAATATATGAGACATTAAATTTCATTTCTTTTGATCAATTAAAATAGGTTTCTCATTTACATTATATTTGAATCTATTTATATAACCAAATAGAAACGCAAGCAATACATAATTACATATTAAGATTAAGAATAAGATATTTATCTAAAATTTAATTGATGATGAATAAAATAAAGAGTTAGTTTGTTTAATACGAAAATTTATTTATTTTTATTGATTATATTTTATTTTTAATAGTTTATTAGATAATTTTTAAGTGAGTGAATTAAATGTATATTGAATTCGTCTGAAAAGGAAATTAATTTCTATCCATGCCTAAATTAACATGAAGGTGCCCTTAATCCTCAAAATAACACACCCACAATATTTTTTAGTGTCTCTGAATAATTTTATTACCAAAATAACTTATTTTTATGAAGATAATGATCCTTAATATATTGCATGTTGTTTCCACATAGTTCATATTAAACAAATCATTGAAATTTGGAAGTAACATATTATATTGTAATGTCAACTTGTAGAAAAAAATGGCATTTTGCTCCAAGCATCAGTAATGTACTCTAGCATTTCCCTCTAAAAAATTTAATTTTTCAGTTTCAACTCCCAAAGTTTCATTGAGAATGTGAAAGTCATTACAAGGGCCATTTGCACCATGTACAAATAGCAGTTCTCTAGTCGTCATTGAGAGTCATTTCTCCAAGACCAAGCCCTTTATGTGTCAAGAATTCTAGAAAATTTTTAATCAAGAAAGAAAGATTAAGAGAAAAATAAAATCTGGGTTTTATTTGTTTTCTTGATATTGAACTACTGATCCATCAACAATGGAGGGTGCTGATATGTATAGAGCCGGTAGTAGCTTAAGAAGAGGAAGCTTTTCTGTGTGGAGAAACAATCCTAATGATGTTTTCTCAAGATCTTCAAGAGATGAAGATGATGAGGAGGCTCTAAAATGGGCTGCACTTGAGAAACTACCCACCTATGATCGTTTGAGGAAAGGTATTTTGCTTAGTGCATCTAAAGGTGTGGTTAGTGAGATTGATGTAGACAATCTTGGATTTCAAGAAAAGAGAAATTTGATTGAGAGGTTAGTCAAAGTTGCTGAAGAAGATAATGAGAAGTTCTTGTTGAAACTCAAGAATCGGATTGATAGGTAAATATTTTTACTGTTTTTCTTTATCTTGGTTACTGAGAAAATGTTTCAAAGAAGGAAGTTTATCGGATATAAAGCTTGAACATTAATATATGGTTTTGAGGTGGCAGATAGTCCTACTTAATTTAGATTCTTGTTAATTTATCATTTTTTCCATTTCAAAATAGCTTGAAATATGGATCTAGCTATTGTTTCTTTTTATTCTCAAACTAACTCTGCTTTCATGCATATGATCATATTTCAAGGGAACCGGAAAAAAATATGGTTCTTGAATTTTCTGTAATGATTTTTCTTGTTTCTTGTGTTGTAGAGTTGGTATTGAAATCCCAACAATTGAAGTTCGATTTGAGCATTTAAATGTTGAAGCAGAGGCCTACGTAGGAAGCGCAGCATTGCCTTCATTCATTAACTTCTCTGTTAATATACTGGAGGTGACTACTTATGTTGGTTTGCAGTGAAATAGTGAAAGCATCTTTCTTCTATGTAGTTTGCTAGTAATTTTTTTCCTTTGATTTTTAAAGGGTTTCTTGAATTATCTTCATATTATTCCAAGTAGAAAGAGACCATTGACCATCCTTAAGGATGTCAGTGGAATCATCAAGCCATCAAGGTGAGATGTGCATGATTTGAACATCTGATTGCTTAGTCTTTTCCTAATTTAAAGTGAATACTCCATGTCTGTTCTTAATCTTTTTGGTATGTATATTCCGCAGAATGACTTTACTTTTGGGTCCTCCAAGTTCTGGAAAGACCACATTTTTGTTGGCACTTGCTGGAAAGCTTGATCCTAATCTAAAGGTGGTGATATGTTCTTGTTGTTTCATACCTTTCATGTAGATTTAACTTTTAGTTTTTATTTTTTCCCCTTTGGTTTTAACCTTTAACTTGAGTTGATGAATTTCTCTTGCAGTTCTCTGGTCATGTGACTTACAATGGTCATGAGATGAATGAATTCATACCACAAAGAACAGCTGCCTATATCAGTCAACATGATGTTCATATAGGAGAAATGACTGTAAGGGAAACTTTGGCATTTTCAGCAAGATGTCAAGGGGTTGGAACCCAACATGGTTAGATTCCTGGATTAGATATTATTTTCTAACGGAACTTTGATATGATGTATTGCTGTGACTGAGACATAATCTAAGCATAACTAGTTATTTTTATTTTTATTTTGTAATTTGCAGAGTTGTTAGCAGAGTTGTCTAGAAGAGAGAAAGCAGCAAATATTAAGCCAGATCCTGATATTGATGTCTTCATGAAGGTGAGTGAAGAAATCATTAATGGCAACAAGTAATCTGCAGAGGCAAAAAGAATACCTTATTACAACAACATTTGTTCAAACAGACAGTCTAATGATTTGAATATTACAAAAATATCCTAATCTATGTACTTTTGTGTTCATTCCTGCCATGCTAACTCAGATTTTTATTTTAATTATAGTGATGGAAATTGATTTTCATTATTTGGCAATTGCTGGTATTCACAGGCTGCAGCAACAGAAGGTCAAGAGGCTAGCGTGGTCACAGATTATGTTATAAAGGTATTATTATCACAAAATACTTTTCAGATAACGAAATATCCCTTCATTTGTTTGATGTCCTTTTTCTTGGAAATTTGCAGATATTAGGATTGGAAGTCTGTGCAGATACTTTGGTAGGAGATGAAATGATAAGGGGTATCTCTGGAGGACAAAAGAAGCGTGTTACAACAGGTAACAATCAATCTCCATTATCTTACGCCAGTAAAAATGAATTTATATATTCATTTTCAAGGTGTATTAAAATTTCAAATAATGAAATTGAAGGTGAAATGCTGGTTGGGCCGGCAAAGGCACTTTTTATGGATGAGATCTCTACTGGGTTGGACAGCTCAACAACTTTCCAAATTGTGAACTCATTAAAGCAATCAATTCACATTTTTAATGGAACTGCTGTCATCTCCCTCCTCCAGCCTGCTCCTGAGACTTATGATCTCTTTGATGATATTATTCTCTTGTCGGATGGCCAGATTGTGTATCAAGGTCCTCGTGAACAAGTACTCGGTTTCTTTGAATATATGGGCTTCAAGTGTCCCGAAAGAAAAGGTGTGGCTGACTTCTTACAGGAGGTAATGTATTCATAGCAGTTTTGTCTCTCTCATTTTTTACAATGTGGTCTTCAGAAGAGCCTTTTATGGAAAGTTCCATAATCTTTGTGAATAATGAACTAATTGCAGGTGACATCAAAGAAAGATCAGAAGCAGTATTGGGCACGTAGAGATCAGCCTTATAGTTTTGTCACAGATCGGGAATTTGCTGAGGCATTCCAGTCATATGAGATTGGACGAAGAATAGGAGATGAGCTTTCAACTCCATTTGATAAGACCAAGAGTCACCCTGCTGCTTTAGCAACTAAACATTATGGAGTTGGAAAGATGGAGCTGCTTAAAGCTTGCATCTCAAGAGAGTCTTTGCTCATGAAGAGAAATGCATTTGTTTTATACTTCAAGCTCACCCAAGTGAATCTCAACAGCATTTACATTTTCTAATATTATCTGTTTTTAAATTTTGTATATGCTATTAACAGATTTTTTTTTTCTTTTTCAATTCTTGTTTCTGCTGCTAGCTTACAATAATGGCATTTATCACTATGACACTCTTCCTGAGGACTGAGATGCACCGAAATGATATTGACGATGGGGGAATTTATCTGGGTGCTTTGTTCTTTGCTACG
Source organism: Aleurites moluccanus (assembly GCA_948193065.1). Classification (NCBI taxonomy): domain Eukaryota; kingdom Viridiplantae; phylum Streptophyta; class Magnoliopsida; order Malpighiales; family Euphorbiaceae; genus Aleurites; species Aleurites moluccanus. Next base: position 38,129 of record CANXYC011869438.1, read on the forward strand.
ATCATGATCATGTTCAATGGTATGTCAGAGTTATCCATGACCATTGGAAAGCTCCCGGTGTTTTACAAGCAAAGAGACCTCCTATTCTATCCAGCATGGGCATATTCTCTTCCCACATGGATTCTAAAAATTCCAATCACATTTTTAGAAGTTGCAGTTTGGGTTATCCTGACCTACTATGTCATTGGATTTGATCCTAATGTTGGAAGGTAAGCAAGAAAAGAAAAAGATAACCTATGGTGATTAATTAGAATCCTGTAAACAAATTGATCTGATCTTGCTGATATAAATGGTGATATCTGCAGGTTCTTCAAGCAGTACCTTGTCCTCATATTTGTTAACCAAATGGCCTCTTCGCTATTCCGATTTATTGCTGCGACAGGAAGGAACATGATTGTTGCTAACACCTTTGGATCATTTGCACTACTTACACTTTTTGCATTAGGTGGCTTTATCCTATCACGAGGTATAATTAGTATTTATTGTTGAATGTTACATACTAATCTTTCTCAAAGCAAAATTTAATGAGTTCATTTTTTTTTTTTTCTGTTGTTTAATACCTCAGAGGATATAAAGAAATGGTGGATATGGGGTTACTGGGTGTCACCATTAATGTATGGACAGACTGCAGTAGTTGTTAATGAGTTTCTGGGACACAGCTGGAGTCATGTAAATTTCTTGAACATTTCATTTCTGTATTTTATGTTTTTTCCTCTTAACAACCAAGTGATATTTAAGTTCATTCCACAAATTACAGATTCCAGCGGGCTCGACGAAACCGTTGGGAGTTCAACTACTGGAAAGTCGTAGTTTTTTCACACAGGCATATTGGTATTGGCTAGGAGTAGGCGCATTGGTTGGTTTCTTGCTAATATTCAATGTCCTTTTTACTCTTGCTCTCACTTATCTTGATCGTAAGTATTGTTACCATCTCGATTTCATGCTTTTAGAAAGTGAGAATTTCTATTTTATATATAAATATATATATATTGTGAAATTGATCTTGTGCAGCATTTGAGAAGCCTAAGGCTGTTATATCTGAAGATTCTCAAAGTATTGAACCTAGTGTAACTGGAGGATCCATCCAGTTAATAAACCAAGGAAGTAGTCACAGATCAAGCACAGGTGACAAAGCTTAATAATAATGCATGCTTGAGCATAAGATCTGTTAAACATATACTAGACAGTAGTTTATTTTCAATGTACATGCAGGTGGTAGAAGTGAAATTAGTGAGGAGAATCATAACAGGAAGAAAGGAATGGTTCTTCCATTTGAACCGCATTCCATCACCTTTGATGATATTATCTACTCAGTTGACATGCCACAGGTATCAAGATTTAGGGAAAAATCAGCAGGGTGATTTGGTGCACCCAGCCAACTATGAGATGACATTATATTTGTGGATAATGGTCACTGATAAATATAATAACTGTAAACTTTAAAACAAGAATAGTTGCTTTTTCTTTTCCTTTTTTCCTTTCTTTTTAATTTCGTAAAGTTAAAAATAAAGGAAACAATATGCATTATGACATCTTATTATTGGATGGATGCACTAAATCACCTTGCTGATTTGTTATACTGATAATTTCTCCTTTAAATGTGACATGGTCGCAAGAATGACACTGAGAACAGATCTTGTTAAATTGAATTTTCAGGAAATGAAAAGTCAGGGAGTTCTTGAAGATAAATTGGTGCTATTGAAGAGTGTGAGTGGTGCTTTTAGGCCAGGTGTACTCACAGCTTTAATGGGTGTTAGTGGGGCTGGTAAAACCACTCTTATGGATGTGCTGGCTGGTAGGAAAACTGGTGGATATATTGAGGGCAACATTACAATTTCTGGGTTCCCAAAGAAGCAAGAAACCTTTGCTAGAATTTCAGGATATTGCGAGCAAAATGATATCCACTCTCCACATGTTACTGTCCATGAATCTTTAGTCTACTCTGCTTGGCTTCGTCTACCCCCTGAAGTTGACAAAGAAACCAGAAAGGTAGACTTCTAGTTTTCTTTGCAAGTTTGTGTATTTTAAATTTTGTTGTACTGTATGCTTATGTGAAGTACAACCGATTTGTTTCTATATATCAAAACTTTTTTTGATACAGATGTTTGTTGAGGAAGTCATGGAGCTTGTAGAATTGAATCCATTAAGGCGAGCACTAGTTGGATTGCCTGGTGTCAGTGGTCTTTCTACAGAGCAGCGGAAGCGATTAACAATAGCAGTTGAACTTGTAGCAAACCCCTCTATAATATTCATGGATGAGCCAACTTCAGGTCTTGATGCAAGAGCTGCTGCCATTGTAATGAGAACGGTTAGAAACACTGTGGACACTGGAAGAACTGTTGTGTGTACTATCCATCAGCCGAGCATTGACATATTTGAAGCTTTTGACGAGGTAAGAATAGTTTATAGAAATAATGAAAATTAGTGATTACTTGTAACTGATTAATTAAGGGTTCTTTACCACATATTAACCTGATGCTCTCATCATCACATTGCAGCTATTTCTGATGAAGAGAGGAGGGGAAGAGATTTATGTGGGGCCATTGGGTCGCCATTCATGCCACCTAATTAAATATTTTGAGGTACATTTGATGTGATTGACAAAAACAATTCTAAAGAACCTCTGTTCATATTAAATTCTTGCTCATCAATTATAATCTTTTTTTTCCCTAGGGAATTGAAGGAGTCAGGAAAATTACAGATGGTTATAATCCAGCAACTTGGATGTTGGAAGTTACCAGTCCTGCTCAAGAGTTAAGTTTGGGGGTTGATTTTGCTGACATTTACAGGAATTCGGAATTGTACAGGTATCATTTTGTATTCTGTAAAGACAAAGATAAAGCACATATTTTTTCTTAAATGTGTTACTGATTTATACTTTGTTCATGTTTTAGGAGAAACAAAGCGATGATTAAGGAATTAAGCGTACCTGCTCCTGGTTCTAAGGACCTTTATTTCCCTACAAAATACTCTCAGTCATTTTTAACTCAATGTATAGCTTGTTTATGGAAGCAACGTCTGTCATACTGGCGGAATCCACCATATACAGCCGTAAGATTTCTGTTCACTACATTTATAGCTTTGATGTTCGGGTCGATGTTCTGGAATCTTGGCTCCAAATCGTAAGTTATAAATTAGTACCAAACAATTTAAATCTTAACACTAAAATGGTCTGCTTCTGCCTCATCTTATTCTCATTTCTTGAACTGTAGGAATAAGCAACAAGATGTTTTCAATGCTATGGGTTCATTATATGCTGCAACTCTATTCCTTGGTGTGCAAAACGCAGGTTCAGTACAGCCAGTAGTTGCAGTTGAAAGAACCGTCTTTTATAGAGAAAGAGCTGCCGGACTGTATTCAGCTATGCCCTATGCCTATGCACAGGTAATTAATGTTAACAAATGAAAATGTCTGGTGAAATAACACTCACTGTGGCTGCATTGTGAATAATGTGACTGAATGATGTACTGTAATGACTCATTAGTCATTACACCTATCAATACTCTTTTAATAAATTTCTTGTCTTGCAGAATGTTACATACATACGTATGCATATGTCTTCTTTAATTAAATACTCCATCTTTTGTTGCAGGTCCTGGTTGAAATTCCATACATTTTTGCTCAAGCTATAGTGTATGGTCTTATAACATATGCAATGATTGGATTTCACTGGACTGTTGCTAAGTTCTTCTGGTACATATTCTTCATGTACTTCACATTATTGTACTTCACCTTCTATGGAATGATGACTGTTGCTGTGACCCCAAACTACCACATTGCATCCATAATCTCCTCAGCATTTTATGGTATATGGAATATTTTTGCAGGATTCATCATCCCCAGAACAGTAAGTGCTTTGTACCCTTCATTCAATGTTTGGTTTATTTTTTTAACGCTTAGTCGTCGTGATCCTGAGGTTTTTTTTTTTTATTTTTATTTTTTTGTGTGTGTGTGTGTGTGTGTTTACAGAGGATTCCTGTGTGGTGGAGATGGTACTACTGGGCATGTCCAATTTCCTGGACTTTATATGGAATAATTGGATCCCAATTTGGAGATATTAAGGATAAACTTGACAATAATCAAACTGTTGGAGAATTTGTGAGGGACTATTATGGTTTCAAACATGATTTTGTGCCTGTAGTTGCAGGTGTCATAATTGGCATTACAGTCCTCTTTGCATTTATATTTGCTATTTCCATCAAGTCCTTTAATTTCCAGAGGCGTTAGAGAATTTATTTACTACTTTTTTTTTCATTATTGTATGTTAATTTCAAAGAATTATTATTTTTTTTTTTTTGAAAGATCAAATAATTTTGTCTAATACATGCACCGGTCCTTATACTTTTGTGCAATTATTTTTTTTTAAGAAATTGTTTTTGTGTTTTAGTATGGTAATTTTATAAATTTATGTCCAATCCACGTAACATGTCTAATAAAAAAAAATTGAATTCATTGATTTAAGTTAGAACAATATAAAATATAATAAATATATTAAAATCTTAATGATTTATTGATTTTCAAAAGAGTAGTGCTGGACTTCTTCAAATGGGTCTAAATCAAATAAATCTTCTAGAACTTGTGAAACAAAGAAACAAAATTAAAATATTAAGCCTGGGCTTGGCATGGCCACTCTGATAGCTAAATTAAGGACTGGTTCTATAATCTCTAATGAGAATTATATTTTATACCTAAATTACTCTAGAATTGCAGAATAAAAAAAATGATCCAGAAATTATAAAAACTCTCTTATTTATATTTTGTTGACGGACCGTTCGATCAAAAAGTTGGATAGGTGTCACCATCTCAGGGGTTATTAAAGTGAGGTCTTTTGTGATCGAGGGACAATTGACTTGATCAGGTCTATACTGCCCCTTCTACGTTTGCACGCTAAGTGCATACATGAGTATGACATTGTAGATTTATAAGTGGCGATGGAGTGCCATGCGATATTTTCTTTATCAGTGATGATGAGATAATTTGCTTGTACGCATGGGCTACACTTCCAAGGCTTACCCAACACCATAATTATCAGTGTAGAAAAGAGAGATGAAACTCACAGGTGGTCATGCACATACTCTTCTCGAGGAGAGCGAGAAGCTTTTCCCTTTGTTCCCTATAATGCTTCTTCCTAATGAAGAAACCTCTATCCGAGCCTCCTCTAAAGATTTCCCTCTTCTTCGGTCTAGTGCCTGGGAGTCACTTGTCATTCATCAAACTTAGAGATTTTTCCATTAAATTGTTAACCTATAACCTGTTCCGACGAGTCCCTAAATCATGGGTCTTGTATATAAGTTAAGGCTTAACAATTAAGGATATCATTATTCTTCATCAAATATTTTTCGAATAATGATTTATATAATCAAATAAAATATTGTTCCCTACGGTAGAATTACTTGATTAGAATTAGGTTTTTTTCCAAAAAAATTCTTATTAAATCATATATTTTATATGATATGAATTTTACTTTAGTTATTAATTAGACTTTATTAATTTATATATCGATAAAAAAAATAAAAAATAAATATATACACATAAATAAAGAAAAAAATTTACTTTTTATTTGACTTATGCGACAAGGACTCCACTTTATAAAATTTTTTGAATTCGCTAATAACTCTCCCATATTTTGAAACTACAATACTTTTATGGATGGCAATATGCAATATGTAAATTATAATTACTAAGTTTTTAGCTAGAATCGATTTTTATAGTTTAATTCATAATTAGATGCATTTTATATAACTTTTTTATGCATTTTCTTTTTCAGAAGTGAAATGTACAACCTTTATTTAGAAATTTAAATTTTGTTAGAATTCAAATTCAATTGAATTTTATTTTATCATTTTATATGTTAGGAAATGTGTAATTAATAGAATTCAATTTGTTTGAGTTAAAAAATAATCATTTTGAAACAAAAAATTATACTAAAATAAAAGATTTTGCAGGAGTTCAATTCTTTCAATGAAATATATTATTAAAACCTAAAACATGAACTTTTTTTATAAAAAATAATTATAAATTTTTACTTTTTAATTATTCTAAATAATTTTTGAATTAAATTTTATTAATAGGATTCAATTGATATTCACACATGAGTTGTTATAAACAATTTCTTAAATAGTAAGATATATGCCCATATTTTACTGTTTATATAAAATATACAAATTCAATCACAACTCAGTGATAAGTACATATTTTCTTAAATAATAGACTCATGATCGATTCTTTTTTTCCAATACTAAAAAATAATAGTTTAAAATATTATCATGAATAAAAATATTTTCTTTATATATATATATATATAACCTATGACTAAATCAGAAGAAGGAAAGAAATTTACTTGAAGGAGAATTTCTTACCACTCACCACCTAATTTGATGTTAATAATAGAATTGACATTCAAACACAATTATATAAAAAAAATAACTCCTAATATTTTCCCCCATATTTAAGAGTTATTTTCAACAAAAATAAGATATAAAATGAAATAAAAAATTATATTTTCAAAAGCAAATTCTATAGAATTTAATTACTTATCACCAATATTGACATTCAAACACAATAAAAAAAAATAACTAATTTACCCTAAATATTTTTCCCTATAAGAGTTCTAATTTTCAACAAAAATAAAATAAAATAAAAAGTTTTGTTTTCATAAGCAAAATGATTCACTAATATCTACATTCAAACATAATTAAAAGAAAAAACATACCTAACCCCCAATATTTTTTTCCATAATCAATCTTAAAAATTAATTTATTAATTTAAAGAGTCTATTTTTATATTAATCACTTAATATATTATATTTAATTAATATTAATTTTTTTTTTGTTGTTGTAATATATTCTTAACACTATAAGAGTTATTTTCTATAAAAAAAAGTTATATTGTGGGTATAAAATTTTATAGAATTTAATTACTCAGTAGTATTGACAAAGAAAAGAAAAGAAAAGAAAAGAAAAGAAATTTCTCATAAATAAATTTCAAAGTAAAAAGTTTGTCCGCTTTGCAAGAGTCGCATGCAATACGGCAAATCTTAGTTCCTCTAGAAGATGTCTATGCGTGCGGCCAATAACAAACACACTTTGAAAATAAACAATATATTAGACAATAATTCCAATTTTCTCGCCTGTCACTATTTAATTTACTGTTTAAAGTCAATTTTGATACAACTAACATTCCAAACTTCTTGGTACAGAAATGATTGCTATTTTTAAAATGTAATGCTGGATTCAATTCAAGCATATACATTAAAATCTCTATAAATTAATTCTGTTAAAATTTATAAATTTTATTAATTAAAATAAATATTTATTAATCGAATATTAATTTAAATTATTAATTAAAAAAATTATATAATAAAAATTATTAATTTATTGACGTTTTACTAGATATATATCAAATAATTTTTTTAATTTTTTTTTCACATGCCAAGTAATTTTTTAAAAATAATGCCACATTATTAATTTTTTTATATAATTATATTTTTATAATATATTTAATATTTATTATTATTATTTTTAATTGGGACGCCGTATGTTTAGGAAGATCAATCATTTTATCAATGCTTAAAAATTGCACCAATTTAACTTTATTTGTCTGTTTAAATTCATTAAAAGGAGTCAAGAGTTAAGGAATTTTTAAAATTGAGCTACTCCATAAATTTTAGTTAATTTAAAGAAAGTTCTGTGGGCTTCCATTGAATTAACGAATTATAATGGATGTCAAATGCACTCCTCAAAAAAAAAAAAAAAAAGATAAAATTTTATATTTTAAAAGTTTTATTGTTTTCACTAAACTTTATATATGTATCGGTTAAAAAAAAAAAATTGATACATTTAAGAAAGAAGAGAAGATAACTAATTCATGGGTGATGCGTGAATTTTTTGAATGCGAGGCATCCCCCATATTCATATTCAACGACAAACATAAAATTAAAAAAAAAAAATATTATGATAATTAAATAAATTTATTTAAAAAATATAAAATAATAAAAAAATATCGATTATATTATCATTGAAAAATAAAATGAGGAAAATTATGAAATAAAATGAAGAAAAATAAAAATAAAATTAAAAAAAATGAAAAAATAAGGAAAAATAAAAGAAAATTAAGGAAAATGAGATTGAATAATATTTTATTAGAAATTAAAAAATTAATTTTTTAGAATATAAAAATCATTTAATTAATTGTATCAAAATTCAAAAATTAAATTATAATTTATCCTAAAAAATTTTAAAAATTCAAGAAAAACACGTGTTTCTACCTTATCTCTTAAAATAATAATAATAATAAATAAAAAATATCATATTTATTAAATGTATTCATCAAAGAAGGAAGAAGGCATAATTAATATATATGGTGGAATATAATATCTTTTAATATCATGCCAAGAATATTAAAAAAAATCATTTAAATTTTACTATCCATCTAAAAAAAATGAATTAAAAATATAAAATTCGTATATAAATAAATTCTAAGTAGAAGTTATTTAGAGTTGAATTATCATATTTTAAAGAACATAATTTAATTAAAATATAGAATTCAATTAGATTTCATAATTTTATATTTAGAATAATTTATAATTTATAATTTTTATTTTTTAAAATATTTTTAATACAATTAAAGATATAAAAATGTAAAAATAAATAAAAAATAACTATATTTTATATTTATAATTAATATTTTATTTATAAAATATAGTAAAAAAATAATTGAGAGAGAATAAATAAAAAAATAATTCATTAATTTTTTTTTTTGAGAAATGAATTCATTAAAGTTTTAGTGTTTGAGAAATGCCTTAATGGGAATTATTATAAGATTGATAGCAATTGTATTATAAATTTATTATTTATTTATTTTATGTTTATGATTTATATTCATGGATAAAGATCGAAATTGATTTTGAGTGTCTCATGTATAAAAAAGTTGAATTTGAATGGCTGATTTTTTTTTTTTTTAATAAAAATTGAATTTGAACGAGTAGATGAAAATTTTATTATAAATTAATAAATTTTTTTTTTTCTTGAGTGTTTAGCTCACGGATTCATATATCTCCGTTGCTGTTTATGTCCCATTAATGATAAATTAATATATTTATTTTCTTAAATCAAATGCATTAGCAGCCGAAATAGTAAAGCAATCCAATTTTCTGAAGCTTAACAACCTTAGCAGCCGAGATAATAAGGTAATTCAATTTTCTGAACCTAAAAACAGCCGTCTTTCTAGATATTTTTAAAAAAATCATACATTCACCATTAATTTAAAAAATAAAAAAAAATAGTTATTGAGAAATGAACCTACGTGGCAATGAATTTTGGCTCATTAACTAGAAAAAATTAACCAACATGGAATATTGTAATTATTTATATAATAAAAATCTCAAATAAAGACTGCTTTTTGCATGTTCTAAGAAAGTTGGGGTTGGGAAAACTCTTAGAGACTCTCTTACAACAAGAACATGATTAAGAATTTTACTTTTTTTGAATTTCATGGAAAAGAAAATTCATGAATAAAAGTAAATAAGTACAAAGTTTGACTTGTCAAAATGCAGCCATGCATCCTTATAAATAGTCATGTATTTTTTTTTTATTCTCAATTGGATGATTCATTGCATTTTCTCTGCTCTTTTTACACAAAGAGCTCCCAAATTCTTTGATATTTTCCATTATAGTTGCAAAGTTTACAAAGAAAAGTGAAAATAAAAATCTGGGTTTTGGTGGGTTTTAGCTGTTATTGTTATTGAAAGTACTAATTCTGAATTATTCATCAATGGAGAGTGCAGACCTGTATAGAGCAAGTACTAGCATAAGAAGAGGGGGCTCTTCGATATGGAGAAACAATGCCAGTGACGTTTTTTCAAGATCTTCTAGGGAAGAGGACGATGAAGAGGCTCTTAAATGGGCTGCCCTTGAAAAACTACCTACTTATGATCGTTTGAGAAAAGGTATTTTAATTAGTGTATCGAAAGGTGTGGCTAATGAGATTGAAGTGGATGGTCTTGGATTTCAAGAAAGGAAAAGTTTGCTTGAGAGATTAGTAAGAGTTGCTGACGAAGATAATGAGAAGTTCTTGTTGAAGCTCAAGAATCGAATTGATAGGTAAAGATTTTTTTTTTCACTGTTTTCTTGGTTTTCAATTTAGACATAGTACTTTGGTTGATTGCTAAGCAAATTTGGACTTCTATAAAATATGAGTTTTGAGAATGAAATTACTCTTGGGTCTCATTCATGCCACAAACTGGAAATATTGTCTACATTGTTTTGCTGATTTTTCCTGATATTTCTGTAATAATTTCTCTTGTTTCTTGGTGTTTTAGGGTTGGAATTGAACTTCCAACAATTGAAGTTCGATATGAGCATCTAAATGTTGAAGCAGAAGCCTTCGTAGGAAACAGAGGTTTGCCTACATTTGTTAACTTCACTACTAATATACTAGAGGTAACTACTTGCACATGTTTCTGATTTCCTGTTGCTTTGATTAGTTTGTTATTTTGTTCTTATAAATGGACTTTTCCATTGATTTTAAAGGGTCTCTTTAATTATCTTCGTATCCTTCCAAGTAGAAAGAAACCATTGACCATCCTTAAGGATGTTAGTGGGGTCATCAAGCCATCAAGGTGAGATCTTGTTTAGACTATCCTAATTAATTTTTAGTGAAATATTTTATATCAGATTCCTAATTGTTTGTTTGGGGGCATGCATATTTTCTAGAATGACTTTACTTTTGGGTCCTCCAAGTTCTGGAAAGACTACACTTTTGCTTTCATTGGCTGGAAAGCTTGATCCTAATTTGAAGGTGAGGATTCCTTTTCTTAGCTTTTATGCCTTTCATAGGGGATTCAGCTTTTAAATTAACATTCATTTTCCAATCTTTTTTTTTTTTTTTTACTTTATCTTGAGATTTCGAATTTCTTTTGCAGTTCTCTGGTACTGTGACCTACAATGGCCATGGGTTGAATGAATTCATACCTCAGAGAACAGCTGCCTATATCAGTCAGCATGATCTTCATATTGGAGAAATGACTGTAAGGGAAACTTTGGCATTTTCTGCCAGATTCCAAGGGGTTGGATCCCAGCATGGTTAGATTCCTAGATATTTTCTTCTCTAATATAATTTTCTTGATGGATATTGATTACTTATACATAATCTAAATATGACTAATACTTTAAAGTTTTGCACAATTTGCAGAGATGTTAGCAGAGTTGTCTAGAAGAGAGAAAGCAGCAAATATTAAACCTGATCCAGATATTGATGTTTTCATGAAGGTAAGAGAAAAAATATTTTAATTATTAGCTAAATTTCTATGTGATTTTGTTCTCATGCTTTAAGCCATTAAATTGAATTGGCAATTTTTGTTTCAATAAGAATTCTATCAAAAGAGTTCCATTCTATAACAAGCTGCATTCATGGAGAATTATGTTCATTTTATGATATTCCTTGTTTCATAGGCTTCAGCGACTGAAGGTCAAGAGACTAATGTGGTCACAGATTATATTTTGAAGGTATTATCATCAGAAAGTACTTTAAAATCATGAAAGATCTTCAATATAATATCCCTTCAATTGTTTAATAACTTTTTCACTTGAATTTACAGATATTAGGATTAGAAGTCTGTGCAGATACCATGGTAGGAGATGAAATGCTAAGGGGTATTTCTGGAGGACAAAGGAAACGTGTTACAACAGGTAGTAAATAGAATCTACCAGTCTGTTTTTAACATCAAATAAGATTTTGATATTTAGTCACATATTCAAATAAATATCTGAAATGAAATCTCAATAATGAAAATGAAGGTGAAATGCTGGTTGGGCCGGCAAGGGCATTGTTTATGGATGAGATCTCCACTGGCTTGGACAGCTCAACAACTTTCCAAATTGTGAACTCACTGAAACAATCCATTCACATTCTCAATGGAACTGCTGTCATCTCCCTCCTCCAGCCAGCTCCAGAGACTTATGACCTCTTTGATGACATTATTCTACTGTCAGATGGCCATGTCGTGTACCAGGGTCCTCGTGAAGATGTACTTGGGTTTTTCGAACACATGGGCTTCAAGTGTCCTGAAAGAAAAGGCGTGGCTGATTTCTTGCAAGAAGTAAGCATAAACATGGCAGTTTTGTATGTCTTATTTATTACGATAGAATGTTCTTTAAGAAGGGCTTATGCATTGGAATTCCATGATACTTATGAATAATGAACTCCTTACAGGTGACATCAAAGAAAGATCAGAAGCAGTACTGGGCACATAAAGATCAGCCTTACAGTTTTGTCACAGCCCAAGAATTTGCTGAGGCATTTCAATCTTATGATGTTGGCCGGAAAATTGAACATGACCTTTCAACCCCATTTGATAAGACCAAGAGCCACCCAGCTGCTCTAGCAACTGGAAAGTATGGTGTTGGAAAGATGGAGCTTCTTAAAACTTGCTTCTCAAGAGAGTACTTGCTCATGAAGAGGAACTCATTTGTCTATATTTTCAAGCTCAGCCAGGTAATTATCATCAGAATTTACATTTTCCTAGTTTCTGTTTTTTTTTCCATAAATTGTAAAAATTTTCTTTTCTTTTGTTTTTGCTACCAGCTTACAGTTATGGCAATCATTGCTATGACTCTATTCCTGCGAACTAATATGGACAAAGATGATGTCACAGATGGAGGAATTTATGTGGGTGCTTTGTTCTACATTGTGGTCATGTTAATGTTCAATGGTATGTCAGAGCTATCTATGACCATTGCAAAGCTTCCTGTGTTTTACAAGCAAAGGGACCTGCTCTTCTATCCTTCATGGGCATACTCTCTTCCAACATGGATTCTTAAAATTCCTATCACATTTTTAGAAGTTTCTGTCTGGGTGTTCATCACTTATTATGTCATTGGATTTGATCCTAATGTTGGAAGGTAAGAAAGGAATAGGGAAAAAAAAAAGACACTTCTATGGAAATTAGATAATGCAATTTGTTCTGAACAAGCTGATATAAAAAATGGTGATGGCTGCAGGTTTTTCAAGCAGTTCTTTCTGCTTATACTTGTTAACCAGATGGCCTCTGCACTGTTTCGATCTATTGCTGCAGCTGGAAGGAACATGATTATTGCCAACACATTTGGTGCATTTGCAATACTTACACTTTTTGCATTGGGTGGTGTTGTCTTGTCACGAGGTAAAGATTCGTAGACAAGTGTATTTAACAGATCAATCTTTCTCAAAGCAAACATAAATGAGTTCTATGTTTTTTCTTTGTTTGATGCAACAGAGGACATTAAGAAATGGTGGATATGGGGTTACTGGATGTCACCATTGATGTATGGGCAGAATGCAATAGTAGTCAATGAGTTCCTTGGAAAAAGCTGGAATCATGTAATTTTCTTGAACTTACCATTATATCTCTGTGTTTTTGCCTCTCAATATCCAAGCAATTTCTTAATTACTTTACAAATTACAGATTCCAGCAAACTCATCAGAACCCTTAGGGATTCAAGTATTGAAAAGTCGAGGGTTCTTCACACATGCGTATTGGTATTGGATAGGAATAGGTGCAATGTTTGGATTCATACTAGTGTTGAACTTCAGTTACACTCTGTTTCTCCATTTTCTTGACCGTGAGTATCATTATCTTATCAATTTTTCCTGCTTTCTAACACGAGAGCTTATGCTAATATCTTATAAATGATATTTGACAGCATTTGAGAAGCCTCAGGCTGTTATTTCTGAAGAGCCTAAACCAAGAGACATAACTGGAGGAGCCATTCAACTATCACAAACTGAAAGTAGTCATAGAACAAACACAGGTGACAAGCATTGATAATGCATTCAACTTGAGTCATTTCATATGTTCCTATTAGTTTTTAGTTTAATAGGTTCAATTTACATGCAGAAATTGTGAATAGTGGAAATGATGAGACAAACCATGACAAGAAAAAAGGAATGGTTCTTCCATTTGAACCACATTCCCTTACATTTGACAATGTTGTGTATTCTGTTGATATGCCACAGGTATCAAACGTTAGGAAAATAGAACAATATTTTTCTTTTAATGCGATTTGGTCTAAAGAATAACAAAACTTGACCTTGTTAAATTGAATTTACAGGAAATGAAAAGTCAGGGAGTCTTTGAAGATAAATTGGTGCTATTGAAGGGTGTGAGTGGTGCTTTTCGTCCAGGTGTTCTCACAGCTTTAATGGGTGTTAGTGGGGCTGGTAAAACAACTCTTATGGATGTGCTGGCTGGTAGGAAAACTGGTGGATATATTGAGGGCAGCATCACAATTTCTGGACACCCAAAAAAGCAAGAAACATTTGCTAGAATTTCAGGATACTGTGAGCAAAATGACATCCACTCTCCACATGTTACTGTCTATGAATCCTTACTCTACTCGGCTTGGCTTCGTCTACTCCCTGAAATAAACTCTGAAACCAGAAAGGTAAGAGTCTACATTGGATGTCCGCTTTAAGGGTCTGTTTCCATTGGGCTTGTCTGTTATCTGGGGCTAGTTCATTCAAATTATTTTTCATTACATAGTTCAAAAGGCATTTTTATAACATAGGCAATCTGTTTGTAATGTTTAAAGTAACCTGCTCCACCTACCTGATAATTCTAGGGAAGATGATTTCAATTAGCTTGAATGCTTCTCATCTGTTTATATCCCATTAAAAGGAAGGAGTTTTAGTTCAGCTACACGCAATTAACTTAGTGTTACGAAATTTTGATGCAGATGTTTGTTGAACAAGTCATGGAGCTTGTGGAACTGGATACCTTGAGGCATGCACTAGTAGGGCTGCCAGGTGTAAATGGTCTGTCTACTGAGCAGCGGAAGCGGCTAACCATAGCAGTTGAGCTAGTGGCAAACCCCTCTATAATATTCATGGATGAGCCAACTTCAGGGCTAGATGCAAGGGCTGCTGCAATTGTTATGAGAACAATTAGGAACACTGTGGATACAGGAAGGACTGTTGTATGCACCATCCATCAGCCAAGCATAGACATATTTGAAGCTTTTGATGAGGTACAAATAGTTAAAAAAACCATAAAAATTTACTAAAATAGGGTTATGTTGAGGGTTCTTTACCGCATATTAACATGATGCACTCATCATGACATTTCAGCTATTCTTGATGAAGAGAGGAGGAGAAGAGATATATGTGGGGCCATTGGGTCGCTTTTCTTGCCATCTAATTAAATATTTTGAGGTAAAAATATGGAAAGTGCATATCTATAAAAACCTTCTTTACATAGTAAATTCATGCTAATGCAGTTGTCATTCTTTTTTTATCTAGGATATTGAAGGAGTCAGTAAAATTAAAGATGGTTATAATCCAGCAACTTGGATGTTGGAAGTTACCAGTTCTGCACAAGAGTTGGCTATGGGTGTTGATTTTTCTGCCATCTACAAGAACTCAGAACTGTACAGGTATGCTGGCATCAATAAATTAAATTGGTTAGACTGGGGAATCTTCTATTACTTTTGATGTTTCCCTCAAAGAAATAGATAAAGCAATTATTCTAGAAACTAGAATTAAAGTTTTTCTTAAATTTGTTGCTGATATCTGGCACATGATGTTTCAGGAGAAACAAAGAAGTTATCAAGGAATTAAGTACTCCAGCTCCTGGTTCAAAGGATCTCTATTTCCCTACACAGTACTCGCAGTCATTTGTCACCCAATGTATAGCTTGCTTATGGAAGCAACGTTTATCATACTGGCGTAATCCACCATATACTGCCGTGAGATTTCTGTTCACAACCTTCATCGCTTTGATGTTTGGGACAATGTTCTGGGATCTTGGATCCAAAACGTAAGTCACGTACTAATACTATAATGGTTTAACATTTTATACTAAAGTGCTTTGCTTCTGTTTTATTATCTTATTCCCATTTCTTGCATTGCAGGAACAAGGAACAAGACCTTTTCAATTCTTTAGGTTCAATGTATGCAGCAGTTCTTTTCCTTGGGGTGCAAAATGCAGCTTCTGTGCAGCCAGTAGTTGCAGTCGAAAGAACTGTCTTTTATAGAGAGATAGCCGCCGGAATGTACTCAGCTTTGGCCTATGCATATGCACAGGTAACAAGTTTTTACATATTTAAAGAAATTGCTCACAATATAGAATGATGTTTCTTCTCTTAATGAGTTGATCTTTTGTTACAGGTCCTTGTTGAGCTTCCATATATTTTCTCTCAAGGTATTGTCTATGGAGTTATAACATATGCAATGATTGGATTTGAATGGACTGCTGCTAAATTCTTCTGGTATATATTCTTCTTGTACTTCACATTATTGTACTTCACCTACTATGGAATGATGGCTGTTGCTGTAACGCCAAACCACCACGTAGCATCCATTGTTTCTTCAGCGTTTTATGCAGTATGGAACCTCTTCTCAGGATTTATCATCCCCCGACCTGTAAGTGTTAACTACCCTTAATTCTTTGATATATTCTACCCTTGATTCTTTGAAATGTTCTATGCTCTATGTTTCTGTTGTGTATGGTTATCTTGTGAACTGATTTAATTTGTTGCATGTGTCTAACAGCGGATGCCTGTATGGTGGAGATGGTATTACTGGGCATGTCCGGTGGCATGGACCTTGTACGGATTAATTGCATCCCAATTCGGAGATTTAGACAGTCCCATTGAGGGAAAAAACCAGCTAGTGAAAGAGTTTGTGAGAGAATATTATGGTATAAAGCATGATTTTCTAGGAGTGGTTGCAGCTGTGGTTGTTGGGACTACAGTCCTTTTTGCCTTCATTTTTTCTGTTGCTATCAAGTTCCTTAATTTCCAGAGGCGATAGAGACTTGCATTATTCGATAATTATTTATTATTATTTTCGCTATAATCTATATATTATAATGTATTATGTTGACTAAATGAGAGAAGATTAGAGAATAAAATCCAAAATGTTGTATATTTTCTTACCAATACATTTATTGTATTTGAATATAATAGACGTAAAGAAAATGTTATTTTGCCCATTTACCCATATCAGGGTGTACTTACATTGAAGAGGAATTTATCATAAACACTTGATACTTAAATTTTAATTGGTAACGTTGAATTTCTAATAGTTTGGGAATGCCCACAAAATAAAACACGAGCAAGAACAGCTGAAGGCATCAAGAACAATATTGGGTGCCAAAGACATTGGTAGAGCAGAATTTCTTGTTTAGTAAAAACTGAATTTAAAAAACAAAGATACATTTTTTATGCTTGTATGTATATAAATATTGTCAACCTTAAAATAATTCAATCCCTTGAAGAAGGCAATAAAACATGCCTGCGATATTCTGCCAGAGCCCACAGAGGGAAAATATTCCTATATGCTGCAAAGTGTAACATGCAATTCCTCATATAAACTCCCAAAATTTCCTACCATAATAGAAAAGTAATCAATTTATGGTTAGTAAGTATTGAAAATTTAATTAATTAGTCCTACTCAAGATAACTTAGACATATATATCAAAGGCAAAGACAGAGTCACCTGTTGGGGAAAATCACCAAGTTCTGTTTGAGAATTGATTAGCAGCTTTGCAGCGCGATGCAGAGGTCCAGGGTCTATCTCTGCCTGTAAATTGTAATGAAAGCAATTCACAGTTTTTAGTTATAGAGCAATAGTCTTGTAGTTGAATATCTGTCTCGTAATACAAAAGATCAGATGAACGAACCACAATCCCATCCCTTATAGATATTTCTGATGTACAGAAAAGAAAGATTTGGATTATGTATTTGATGTTTGAATTAAGAAACTGACCTGCCCACCATGAACTAATGCCATCAAAACCCATGCAGTATGCACCAGATTTGATCTATTGCCTTCAAGAGGTACATATTCCTGTATCCAAATATAGTTAGCTTAACAAGATATAATCACCCTTGAATTAAGCGTAATAGACAATGTTGGATTGTTGTAGGAGGAAATAGGTTTACCTTCTTTGGACATGAAAGGTAACTCTCTCCCCAACCACCATCTTCTCTTTGTGATTTGAGTAAAAATTTGACACCTTTTCTCATAGCTGAACAGTTGTAGTATGTCTTGCCAGCAGCAGCTAAACCTCTTAGAGCAAACCATGTACCATATGTGAAGCATATTCCCCAATTTCCATACCTTGTGAAAAAAATATGATGTGAAAGATTTCAAAAAAAAAAAAAAAAAAAAGCAATAATATAAATAACAAGTTGTTTTAGTTTAGTGGTATTGAAGTCATCATTAGGATTGTGAGGTTGTAAGTTTGAACCCCCAATTAGAGATTAATTAATTAAAAACATAAAATAATACTGATACTAGAGAGCTCATTTCTAAGATTGTGACAATATTGTAAGTTTGAATCCCAATTAGAAGCTAATTAGTAAAAATAGATAGCAATACTGGAGTTATGACTCTGAAATTGCAATGGAGTCCAATTATTTACAAAAAAAAAAAAGGAAATCTATATAAATATATAGTAAAGAAACATGCATACCATGAACCATCAGGCCTTTGTATATCTTGAATGAACTCTGCAGCATTTGTTACAAAATTTTCAATCTCCTTCTTTCTGTGATTAGGATACAACTTCTTAAATAAAACCAGAGCATAGATAGATGATGAAGTACATTCAACATGCCTGCATCAAGAATTTTATTAGCCTTCAAGAAACTTTCAAAAAAAAAAAAAAGAAATAAGAATAAGAAAATTCATTGGAGTTCTAAATAAATTAAATACATCTTTTTAATTAATCTTACTCATGTTCAATGACAGCATCCTCAAAAAACTCAATAGGATTAAGCCACTGACAAAAAAAAAAAAAAAAGAGCAGATAATACAAAAATTATGATAATGGATAGCCCTTTATAAGCTTAATTTGATATTAATATCTGTTTAATTAATTAAGTAGCTACCTCCATCCAAAACGTTGATGGTGTTGGCTCCCATGCTGGTAAACCACCATTTTTACTCTGCAATAAGTTCATACAACAAGGCAAAAGATTATGAATACATATTAATAGATGATCCAACAAATGGTTTAAGCAATCTTTAAAATACTTTTCTAAATTATCTTGATATATGAAGTCCATGTGGACACTTCTCGATCGGTAAAAGACAGACTTTATTACATAATTTAAATGCAATTAATTCTTACCTGAAGAGAAAGTATGACATTAACAGCATCAAATAACTTTTCAGGTTCCAATTTTTCACCAACAATTTCTGGGGGCATCATTGAGAAAAGTAGGCAACACTGCAAGTCAAACAAAAATTTCAAGCCCCGTTAGAATTTATTTGAAATTTCATGTTTTCATATTTTATATAAATGAAAATGTTTATTTCACTCCCATAAATTAAATTTCATAAAATTGGACATAACGAAAATAATTTTTTTACTCTCCAAGTTTATTTACACTAATAATAAGAGTTTAATATTAAATATAGTAGTTATGAATTAGGATAACTCTATCTCATCTCTCTTAAGGTATGTCTGGACAAAGTTTCTTACTGTTAAACCTTCTGCAGTGCAATCAGAAACTTGCCATCCATGATCTCTATCAGAGAAAGTCCATGCTCCTCTCGATATATGGCGATACATTCTTTTGAAGTCACCAGGAGGATTCTCAGAAACCTTCCACATTTGAACTTGGATTAGAAAACAAACCTCAAACACACAAAAATTTATATATCATTCGCTAATAATTCAGCAGTCTGAGTGTTTGTCTAACACGTATTGTAGCGAACTAGGAATTTGAAAGTTGACAACTGATATTCTAACATTTCTATGTAGCAAGGAAAACATATATTATATAGTGTATTTTAGGTGGGTAAAGGGAAACCTGAGAATTCTTGATGAAGTTGTGTCCTTCCTTAAGTGTAGGTTGTATTTCATTGGTGAGGTCGGTAGCCATTAGAGCTTGGAGGGCAAAACTGGTATCCCATGCTTGACTACCAAAACTCTGGATGCATATAAAGTTCTTGCTTAGAAAAAAATAAAAAATAAAAAATTGAAATTTGTGGTATTGTTTTAACTAATAATTATGTACTAACTTGAGCAGTCATTCCATCTTCTGCAACCCACATGAAATCAGAGAACCTAGCAAGATGCTTCTTGAAATATTCTCCATCTGGATCTTCAATCCAACAAGCAAGCATAAACAATGGCTGATCAACACAAATTTCATATGTAGTTAACAAGTCTCCTTGATATTAAGCAAAATTATATTTTATAGTTTTTTTTCTTCAAATTAAGATTTCTATTTTAATAATTTAATCATTCTCCACCTTATTTTTCTTAAAAGTTCTAAATGAAATTCCTTTGTAGCGTTTCTTACAAGATATATTAAGCTAATAGTTGTATCCTATTTTAACCTTCAAATTATGAAGTGTCTGCGTGATACTCATAACACTAATCAACACACCTTTTCTACGCAGCCAATGGTGATATATCGACTAATTTCATCTTCATAATGCAAGTGGACCATGGTTTTCTCAAGAGCCTTCTCTCTCAATTTGTTAAATGGCCAATGATTAAGCAAAGGCTCTGAAAAATTGTATAGAAAATCCCACAGCAATGTTTGAACAAATGTACGAGGATAATAGAGATCTTCCTGCAAATATATTAATACTTTATTAAATTTTCCCTAACTTAGATTAGCAATAGGATGAGGAAATAATTAAATAAAAAAACTCACTTTTGCACATAAATGGCGGATGCTTTTCCATTGAATTTTTTCGTAAGGTTGGTTGAAAATCTCTTCTCTTAATTGCAAAATCAGAGGTGTAATTGGACCAACAAATCTTTTTCCATAGATATATGACATTGGCAAGTATGTCATCCTACAATAACTTAACATTTTTGCTGCACTTACACCATCTTAATTAATTAGGCTAAGAGATTTAAAAAATATATATAAATGAGGGTAATTTAATATAGGTTCAAAATTTTTAAATTAATAATTAAGTAGTCGAATATCTATTTCATAAGGCAAGAGTTTAATTAAAGATTTAAATCCTGACAGTTATAAACTCCTTTAAGAACTTCCAATATGGAAAAGAAAAACATTCAGGACTTTACCTGGATGTACTGGAAAGAAAATTGGGATTACCCAAAATTCTGGAGGAACTGGGTTGGTTCCGGACCACTCGTAAAGACCAAGTATCTACAAGATAAAAAAATTTAATTATCTGAAAGAAAGTTGTATAATAAATAGAAAGAAAATTAATGTTTTTTAATAGCTAAAACTCAAAAAATCAAAATGCTAATTCTAGTCGAGTAAATTAAAAACAGCAAAAGTGGTGAGACATACTGAAAGCCAAATCTTTCCCCAAGAGGGAATAGCAATTGCAGTGCCATGATCAAGAATCCATTTTCTTGCTCTTTCACATGAATTGTCTTTGCCACCATCACCATCTTCTCCAAGCAATCTCAAGCAAAGATAATTCAGAACTGT
This sequence comes from Aleurites moluccanus, assembly GCA_948193065.1. Taxonomy (NCBI): domain Eukaryota; kingdom Viridiplantae; phylum Streptophyta; class Magnoliopsida; order Malpighiales; family Euphorbiaceae; genus Aleurites; species Aleurites moluccanus. Next base: position 59,539 of record CANXYC011869438.1, read on the forward strand.
ACAGAACATTATGCTATGACCCTCTATGTGCAATCCCCACCCTCCATCTTCATTCTGTATTTTATTTTATTATTTACATCATTATATGTTAATTGGAAAATATTAATATATATTTATTAGTAATTTCATTAAATTAATTTTATAATAACAAAAAAAAAATCCTTATTATCTTAATTTATACTTGATGACAGTATATGTAATGTAGGATTTGCTTGCGATGCTCTTCAGTGATAATTGCATTTAGATAACCTGTAATGTACAGTACAAACACCTGCAAGTTTTGCAATACAGTATAAGAGATCAGGTGTTGTTTGAAAACTTAAATTTTCAAATATTGAATTAAATTTTATTTTCTTAACTTTCGTACGTATTTCATTAGGTATAATTGATTGAATTCAATTCTGTTAAGTTTAAAAAATGTTTATATAAAAATATAATAAAAATGACATGATTTTATAAAAATTGAATTTATTATCCATCATTAAAATTTTAAATATTCTTATTTAAATTAAACATGCGTCTTTATAAATAAAATTAAATATTCATTTTACTTTTTAATTACTTTCAAGGTGAATTACCAAAATGCTTTCGATATTTATTATAATTAATATATTGATCCCTACTATTTTAAAAATAATGTTTTAGTCCCTAATTATTTTTTTTTGTTAATGATCAACCCCTTAATTCTTATTTATACAATTATGAATTTTTTTTACTAAATTTTGGTCATTGATATTTTATTTATACAACAATTTGATCTTTAAAATTACAAAATATATTTAATTAATGCAATTTAATTAGTACCTAATCATAAAATACTTTATTTCTTCAAAATCTTACACTTTTTGTGAAATTAGTTTAAAGACTAAAAATAAATAGTAGATATTAAAGTGATAATTATAATAAACTTAAAGGATGTTATATTAATTTATTTTTTAAAAACAATAAAATTCAAATGAATTTTATCTCTAAAATATAGTAATTTATTAATTTTAACATATAGATTTTATCTTTTAACTGAATTGAATTGAATTCTATTAATAGTACTCAATTTAATTAAATTCTTCCACGATAATTTTTTTTTTAAACAAAACCTTTAAATCTTTCAAATGTGTCGAGAAAAAGCAAAAGTAGAAGAATAATTATTACCAAGGGAGGTAAGAAGAATAAAGTGCCAGAATTTGTAGCAGGCCAATGGCCATCACTAGCCTGCAAGGCTGAGAAAACATGAACACTCCTCCTCAATGCTGCTGTTACTTTTTCATATGTTATTTCCTCACCATTCTCTATCTTTACTATAGGAATTGTCTGTTTGAAATTTTTCTCTCTTAGAAACTGCATGTTTATACAATTAATAATACAAAATCAGCAGCAAACGATGAAAGGAAAAAAAAAATATACATACAAATATTTATATCTATAGATACCTGCTTTTGCCAGAGGAGATCAGCATTGGGTTTGACCTCAAATCGTTTTTTCCAAAAATTTTGACGAGCTTCTTCAATCTCAGCTAGTTCTTCAGGAGTACCAGCATTTGGATCAAATTCCCAAATTTGTCTTCCTACAAAGTTGTTTGTGCTGTATATGTATGGGTCTTTACCCCCCTCTGCTATCTTTAGCCTCCACATTCTCCTTTTATTGCTAGCTGCAAAAACTTGTCTTCCTGCAAAGTTGTTTGTGCTGTACATGTATGTCTTTACCCCCCTCTGCTATCTTTAGCCTCCACATTCTCCTTTTATTGCTAGCTGCAAAAACTAGAAGCAATTATGTACTGGCCCATATTAATATTTTTTATATTATAAGTATCTCTTATCTGAGCAAAGGAATGGCAATAAAAATAATTTTATTCATTGATGGGATATATGATATAAATATACACATAATATAAATAAAAATTTATCCTACCAACAAAGCTGATGATAACACTATATTATAAATTAATATATTTTTTATTAATTTGATTCTAACTAAATCTCAAATTAGTCACACCCAATAAATTAAATACAGTTAATATGATAATAATATATAAAAAAGTATGGATATAGATGCCATCTCAATGGAAAAAAAATATAAATATAATTATTATTTGATTAATTTTACCATAAATTTGGTTTACTGATAAACTTTTTTCTTTTTACTATTGGATCATCAACTTTAAATCCTAGCCATTAAAAAAATGATAAATTCAAATGCTCTATATTGACATTTTTTAATTTTTTAAATATATTTTTCTAATTTTCATAATATTACAAAATATAGAATAACTAAATTCATATTAAAATAATTTTATTTTATTTATCCTAATGTAAAAGTTTATAGCTAATTTTGTCAAAATCAAAATAAATTTTATATTAATTTGAATATGAGCTTATAACTAACTAAATTAGTAGCTAATTTAGTCAACTTGAATTTTGTTCTATAAAAAATTAGAAGAAGAATTTTGATAATTTGATAAATGAGCAGCAAATGAACTTTTCCTAATTTATTATTGAAATGAACATTAAATTCAATATATATAATACGAATATAAAATTAATATATTTTAAAATGAGTGATATTATTGCAATTATCATAAAAATAATCTAAATTTATCAAAAATAAATAATTATTGAGATTGGGTAATCCAAATTGGTGTGACAGTTGATGATATATATTGTATTGACTTGAAATCATATTACTAATATAGTCAATAACGTAACATAATATCATGATTGACTCAAATTATTGTTATATTTTATTTGATTTAATTATCTCATTGAACGGGACAACCAATTAGCAAATATTAAATTAATGAAATTTTAGGTAGGTAACCATATCATTTTTTTGAAAATTTAAATTTAAACAACTCGTTAGGTGATTTTGTTGTTAATTAATAACAATTTCTAATAAATTATATATTATCTTTAAAAAAAATATTTAAAAAACTAGTTGTTGACGTGATTTTTTCATAAAAATTATTTATAAGGTAGATTCAATGTTTATTGGTAATAAAAAAAAAATGTATAAATTGGGTTGCATGATTGTTTACAAGGTAGATTCAATATGTAATAATTGTTTATAATGTAGATTCAAACTCAAAGTCTTCCTCATGCTTAAACCATTCTATAATTTTTGGTTCTTGAAGTCCACATCGCGATCTTGATACACAGCTCGTACCAATCTAATGCGCTAGCTATGATCTTATATTTCATGTTCCCATATCTATTTCATAGCAAACAATTTTCAATTCTTTGATCATTTTTCCATGCAAAAAGTTTGCAAGTCTATGTAATTTTGGAAGTAAAAAAAAATTAGGTTAATTTTTTTTTATTAAATTTTTAACTTTTAATTCAATTAACTAGTTATTGATTGATTGTTGGGTTGATAAGAAAATTGAAATTAATTAATATTTAAATGAAAAAGAAACATATTGAAATTGTTAAATATATTTTTTTTTATTAAATAATTAAAATTCATATATGCTATGAACATATATGACAAATTTTTTTTCCTAAATTGTTTTGCAAAAAAAATATAAGAAGATTATATATTTGTAACACATAATAATTAAATAACTTGTTAGGTGGTTTTATTATTAATTAATAATAATTTCTGATAAATAATATTTTATTATATTTGAAAAAATATTTAAAAAGATTAAAGGAAAAGTTCAGTTCTCTATGTGAATTTTCCATACAAAATATTAAATGTGAATTTAAATATTTATATGTTAATTTTAATATGCTAACAAACCCATTAAATTAAAAAAAAAATTGGATTAACCACTCATTATTTAAGTTCATTACTATTAACTTAAAATAATAAGTCTCATAATTAATTTTTTTTTTAACTTGTTTAATTGATAAAAGATGACATATCAATAACCTATAAAAATAAATTATTTCAAGTATATCTGTGTACTGAATTTACTGAAAAATAACTCTTATTTAAAAAAAAAAAAAAATAATTATATTCTATCATTAATTTTGTGTTTACGAAAAGCCTTTCTTAACCTACCGAACGTTACTTTGTAGTTAATAAAAAAAAAAACAATCGAACAGATAGAGATGCAAAACCACCATAAATGTAATGAAACGGTTAGATGAGTTGTTTGGCAGAGTTCCCTTTAATTTCGGATGCTTGTCACGCTGTAGTGCCAGCCCAAGTGGGGAAAGGTAAATAAATAATTAATTAATTGATATTCATAAACAAATTAAAAAAATATTTATATAATGTAAATCAAATCTAGTTTGTTTAATTCCTTTCAAAATATAAAAATATAAGATTTTATATTTAAATTCTTCCATTTTATTATATTATAGTGATAATTTTTATTAATAAAATTATGTTATTATATAATTTATAGTGATTAATTTAATTTAATATCAGACGAATGTGAACATTATCTTTAAATTGTTAATTTTTTTTTATAAAATTTAATTTTAGTTATACTTTGTATTTATGAAATTGACTTAATTATATTTATTACTTTAATATAAATTATGATATAAGAAATTTGACCCTTTATAAGAATTTTTTAACTTCCTTATTAGTTCTATTCATTTAGCCTCCTTATAAAAAAGGTGGTTTATAATTAATAAATATTAGGGGTGAGCATGGAATATGGATTCTCATTCCAAACTGAATTCCTTAAAAAATTAATGGGAAAAAAATTTTTAAGATTCAAAAAAATAAATAAATCGAACTAGTGTAAAAATATTGGGACAATACTAAAAATGTATTGATCTTTATTTCAAGAATCAAACTGAATATAATTATTAAATCTAACTTAAAATCAAATAGCTGAATGTCTAAATTAATTAATTAATTTATATATATTTATATAAATATAAATTCATAATATATTCTATATATTACTTAGATATGTACTTATATTTTTATAATTATAAATTTTTAATATATAGTATATATATTATTATTTATATATATATTGTTATTTATATCTAATTGAAATTGAATATCTGAATTTCTGAATTTTAAAATCGTATGAATATTTTCTATAAACAAGCCGTGGTGGATTTTTCAATAATCAATTTATCCATAAGTCCATCAAATTTGTAAACTTTACAATTTAACCTTGGACTAGTAGAGGAATATGAGCAAAAGGATTATAGCAGTAAAATTAATTATAACTTTTATATTTCAAATTTATTTTAGCCAATAGATAACTTGAGTGATTTTTTTTTTTTTTTGGAATCACTTGAGTGATTTTATTATATTTATATTAAAAACTATATTTACATTTTAAAATATTTTCCACTAAATTCTTTATATTTAATATATTATTTTTTTTTCTTTTTAATTTACTAAATTTTCTTTATTTAAGAAAAGTTATTAAAATTGTGGGCTGAATTGAGCAGGTCTAAGAGAATATATTTAAAATGATTCTAATTCCCTATAATTTATAAAATTAATAAAATAATCTTTTTATTTTAAAAAATTAATTTTTAGTTCATAATAAAATATTATTTAATCATATATTCTTTTATTTCTTCTTATTTAACTCTTTAATTTTTAAATTTTTTTAAAATAAATTATTATTTAATCTCTAAAATTTACTAAAATTAATAAAATAATCCTTTTATTTTAAAAAATTAATTTTATAGTCTCTAATTCATAGTATTTCTTCTTAAAAAATTTGCATCATTCTTTAATATGAGAAAATATTTTCTTTTTAAAAATCACGCATCCGTCTATATTTAGACATAATATTAAAAAAAAAAAAATTCATTCGACGAGACCCGATCCAAACTATCCTTTGTATGAACAAGTCTTATTATTATCAATTGAAAATATTGATTAAGCATGCTAGTTAGCCAATTTAGGTAGCATTTGAGATGCTTGCTCAACATTATAAGAAAAAATTAGTCAGGAATTGTTAAAACAATTAAAAGAATATATGAAATTTTAATTTTTTTTTTATTAATTTAATTTTTTGTCTCATTCATTATCCAAGTTTCTTTTACATTCATAAATAAAAAAAATAATCAGATCTCTCACATTAATTATATTTTTTCCTTTTATTTTTTAATAATTGTTTGTTGTCCAATACACAAACGTTTTCCATCCTATTGAATCTATTTATGCATGAGGGATTTCATTTTTTTATTTTTATTTTTTTGTTACGAATTTCGTTTTTATTTGTTTTACAGTTACTTTGCAAAGGTGATAAAACAGAAGAAAACGTGAGTTCCATGAATAAATTAAAAACTGTAACAAAAAAAAAAATAAAAAAATAGAAAGGTACTTTTTCATGGAATTATTGGATTAGCCATTGCTTTTTTCCTTTTTTTTCTTCCTTGTGTTATACATATATGTATAATGAATAGGTTGTGTAATTTGTGAGAGAAAGAACTAATCCCTTATAAAGCTTTTAGGTAACTTATAACGTTGTAATAGTTTTCAATATTAAATTGGAAGATAGAAGGAAAAATTGGAGGAAAATCAAATTTGAGAAAATGATTCTAGTTTACCTTTAATAAATCAATTTATATATTTATATATAATTGGTCAAAAGATGGTACTAAATAAAAGTTTACTTAATTTATTTTTTAATTAATTACAAAATTAATTAAATATTTTTCAGTTGTTTATTTAAACATGTCTGTGCAATTAAATAAAATAGTATGTCTGTTCGAATGGATATCAATTTTTCTATATATATGAGTATTTTGTATTTACAGAAATATAAATCTGTCTTCTTCTTTCCCTTTTTTAATATTAAATTCATCTTTGAAACCTCAAAAATGGCATACTTTGTTATATCCTGATAGTGTATTGTCAATTAAAATCCAACAACAAACTTAATAGACAATAAATTTAATAGTGGGACATTAACACCTAAAAAATAGTGTTCCAATACACCTCAATGCCTACTATCAATTGTAATTTTCCTAACACCTTGCACATATAAATTGAAGTAGCGAATCCATTATAGAACTATACATATAATTCCCAACTTGATTCAGATACATCTGGAAGGTAATGGAACATGGTTTCAGTATTCTGCTAAAGCCAACAAGGGAAAAATATTCCTGAAATTTATATAGTGTACGTAACATGAAATTCTTAAAGAACGAATATAGAATTTCCTGCCCAATATAGGATCATAGTGACGGATCCAGATAAATTTGTCAATGGGAGACAACATATTACACATAACAAAAATGTAAATAAATATAATTATATATTTATATATAAGCAAAAATAAAAATTAAATGTTGTAAAATAATTTATTTTGAAATTGTTGTATAAAAAAAAGTTGAATGACTTAATTTGTTCTCTCCTCCTTCTTTTTTAATAATTGTGTTTTATTATGATTTTATATAAAATAGATAAATAATAATAAAACAGATGAAAATATAAAAGAATAGTTTTCAAAACTAATACGTTGTTTAAATTAACACAATTAAAAGGTTTTGTTTCAATTTTAAGTGGGAGTATATATTGTTAGAGTTAAAAGATATTATATTGAATAATAATAAATATATATAAAAAATTTATAAGTAGATGAATGTTAGATCTAACATAAATTAATTGATTTTATATAAATAAATTTTAATATTTGTAAATTTATAAATTCATATGTACAAATTCATAAATTTTAATATCAGAGGCAAACTACATTTTCTCAATTAATTTTATAAAAAAAAAAAATTTAATATTTACATATTTATAAACTCACGTATATACGAGTTCATAGATTTTAATATATATATATATATATATAATTGTAACTTTATAGTAGCGAAGGTAAAGAATCACGCCGGAATAAGCTTACAAAATATTTATAGTGCAAGTATAATATTTAAAAAGGTAGTGGTAGCAATTATGTGCATCCACTTGTGGAATCGAAAGTATACTACAATGAGACCCAAGATCAATTGGCCCAAGAATCAAAATAATCTTAGCAATTGGATTTGAAGGACAGAAAGATGGAGTAAAATTTTACCAACAAATAGATCTTACAAAGCATAGAATCTCGAAAAGAGATT
>CANXYC011869730.1:0-41377 GCA_948193065.1 Aleurites moluccanus
AATAAATTAAATAATTAAAAAGTAATTTTATTTATTTTAATTTTAGAAAAGTAAATAGCTAAATAAAAATTAATTATTTTAATTTAATAAAAAGTAATTTTAAATTAAAAATAATATTTATTTTAATTTTAATTAAATAAAGTAAATGATTTTTATTTACTTATTAATTTATTTTATTTTTTATATATTTAATTTTAAAAAATACTTTTTTAAAATTAATAAAATTTTAGAAACTAAATTATAATTTATCAATTACTTTTAAATTCATGTGGGATCCAGGGACAGAAATCAACTCAGAGAAAGATCGAAATTACAAGTTTTAATAATGTTAAGATTAAAATTGTATCTCAAAAATATTAAGAATTGATATGCTCTTATAACTACATATCATGGTCAAAATTATATCTTATTTCAAAAATATATAAATATAAATTTAAATAAAATTTAATATCGATAAAATTTAAAATTAATAAAAACACTAATTTGATTTTTTACCATATGAGATAAGTTGCTCAATTATGGTTTGAGGGGGCTGCCGTATAAAAATATATAACAGTCTCTCGTGTGTCTAATTTTAGGTACTTAAAAATTTTTATAAAAATTTATAAAAATTATAATTTAATAGTATTTCATATAATGGATCCAATGATATATTTTTTATGCTAAACAAAAATCAAATTGACAGCTAAAATTGCATTATAAATACATTAAATCTAAACCGTTAAATATAATACACAAAATTTATAATGCATTTTTAGCTATCCATTTGATTTTTATTTAGCATAAAAAATATATCATTAGATTCATTACATGAAACACTATTAAATTACAATTTTTATAAATTTTTATAAAAAATTTTAAATATCTAAAATTAGACACATGCATAACAACCCACCTCAACCCCTCAATTATTGGACCAATTGCCATAATCATCTCCCATGCTTTCCTATCGTAATTGGAGCCCACTTAAATTTTTAGTCTGTTGGAATAAAGATATTAAACGCCAACCAAAATAGGAGCAATGGGTAGAAGAGGAAATTGATATTCATCTGCTATAACATAAAATGGTTAAAACAAACACTCTTCTCATTTTCTAATGAAATATAGCTGTGAAAGTGTTATTAGTAGGCTCCAGATGCTCCCACAAATTTAGCAACAGAAGAAAACAAAGTACCGTTTTCAGCTTCTCTGTTTACCCAACAAACTGCATCCTCTATATGACACATGTAAGTACTGTAATTCTTTCCTAAAGATTGCTTCTGTTTCAACCATTTTCTTGATAATCTTGAAAGAAAGAGAATTTTTGTACCAGTTTTATGGGTGATGAAGTATTTTCTTTTGGGTAATTCTTGTGATTGGAAAGAAAAAGATAAAGAGTTCTTGGACTTGGAATTGGTTTTAAATTCTTTCTGGGCTTTGTCAAATACATTATGGTGATGGAGATTGTAGTCTCTGTTATACTTTTGTTTGCGGGTATTATTGTTTTGGTAGTGATTCATGTTTGTATAGTTGGGAGAGCTTTTAGGAGAGGATACGATGATGAGCATAGCATAATTCCAGGACTTATGCACAGTAATAGAACCAAAAGGATTTCAACTGAAGACTTGAAAAATCTTCCATGTTTTGATTATAAGATAACAGAGAAAGGAGGAACTAGCCCTATAGATTGTGTTGTTTGCTTAGAGAACTTTAATGTGGGTGATAAATGCAGGTTATTGCCAAACTGTAAGCACAGCTTTCATAGCCAATGCATAGATTCATGGCTAATTATGACTCCCATTTGCCCAATATGTAGAACCAGCGTTGGTCCAATTTTGAGCCAAGAAGGTAGTGTTTCGATTGCTGTTGGAGTTGAATTGGCATAATACCAATTGTGTTCAATTCAAGTTTGCCTATATCCATCATTTAACCTTCTACTTCCTATGGTTGCACTTCTCAGTCTTGTTTCTGTTCTTTGTTCTTCAACAAATTTAGATTAGTTACTGGTTTTTGCTAGATTTGATCATTTGATTTTTTTTTTTTTTTAAACTGAGAAAACATCTTGGAAGATAAATTTGTCTTAGTTTAGGTACATTACATTGTAAAATTAAATTAAATTGTTATAAGTCTTGTAGATGCATATTATTGTATCATCTGCTACCCTAGTGGGCTTGATGTGAACATCTCATTGCAAAGTTGAGACTCCAAGTAATTTGCAATTCCAGTGACATTAGGCTTCTGAATGATGTAGTGAGATACATTTACTAAAAATTTAAAGCTAAAATCAAAAGACTTTAAGAACACAACCCCACAGTTGAGGGACCATTTGTTTTTTTGTCTTGCTTCTATTAATTTTATGTATATATAGTCCATGATGGATTTTATTGCTTTCTTGGGTTTTCCCTAGAAGCTTGTTTTGTAATGTCATTATTGGACTTTTAGGGATATGATCACAAACAAATCTAGGATTTCCCATAATATAAGAATATTGTCTGAATATCACCCAGGACAGCCATCATGAGACAAATTCTGCAGTTTGTTAAATCTGCTCTTTCCAGTTTTGTCGTTGTTGTTGGTAGTGGGGCTGGTGCTATTATTATTGTTGTTTCACGAGTATTGTCGTTCGTTCATTTGTCCTGTATGCTGAAAATGAAGCTCAGGTACTCAATCAAGCATGGCGTTATTGATTAAATTTCCAAACGAAAAGCATATCCTTATTTGTTAGCAGAGACTAGAGGGTGAACAATTGATAGAATGTTAGGGTTAAGATGAAATCAATTTAAAAGAAAAAAGAAAAGGGAAAGAGCAACTCTCCCATTTCATAGCTTGAGTGGATGTTAGAAAAAAAAAAAAAATTAATACATAGGTTAGCTTTTTAGATTACCAACAGCGAACTCGTTTGATTAATTATAACTATTAACTGTTAAATAATTAATAGTTATTATTTATAAAATTCTAATTTTAAATTTTTTTAAAAAATTTCTACTTATTTAAATTAAAAGACTAAATTATTCTTTTAAAATAATATTTAAATAAAAAAATAAATATTAATATTTATCCTTAATAATTATTAAACATATTAACAGCTAATAACTAATAATAATTTTACCAAACACTTATAATAACCAGTCACAAGTTAACAGCTAATAGTTGTTACGGCGGATTAAATTAAACGAAATCTAAATCACCAAAATTCATTAATGGAAGCTCCCAAAATAAATTATATAAAAAAAAAGTCGATTAAGAAAATCTGGCAAGCGTACAAAATTAATCAAGCAATTATGATTAGTAAGTAGAATACTTTCCACATGAATTTAAATCTATTGCCATATGGACTTGCTCATGCCACTCAGGTACTTGTGCTATAACAATCTTTTGCAAATAAAAGGGGTCTCAAAATTTAAAATGAGAACATTCATAACATAAAAAAAAATTCAAATGAGATCTAATTATTTTGTGATGGACTAAAATTGAAACGCGTTATCAAACTTTCACAACGTTTACCCTAATATAAATCAAAGTGTCATCTAATTTTGAATATGGACTTCTAAACTAGCAGTTCCATGTTCTATTAGCAAAAACTCGATAGCAAGAGAAATCTTGCAAGCAATATTTCCAAAACAATGAATCACTGTCATACTAAGTTGCAAGAACACACCATTCCATCATCACAAAAGAAAAGGCCAGTTACCCTGTAATCGTGATAGATACTGGCTTAAGTAGGGCACCATCAGCATGGTAGTATGCTAACATGCTACACAATGGAGAAACATTGCATAGTTCAACGAGGCAACATTTAAGAACTAAAACCTTAGCAAGTAAAATTAAAGTTCTTCTTCAGAAATAAAAATATCCAAGTTCCAGAGCTTAAAATTTGAAAAGAGCTCCTGATTAATAGTTCACTCATTCTTCTCCATGATAAACGAAGGAAATGGAAAAGCCATCTCAGGCTTAAAAAACTAACCAATATTACATGTAGTCATCCTGAGAGACAGTGACCAAGTACAGTCTTAGTTTTTCTCCATGTTCTTCTCCAATTCCCTCCTCAGCTGCAGGGAGAAGTCATCATTGACATCATCATCATCCCAATCATCTTCCCACTGTTGTGTCACCTCTTTCCCTTCCTGCTTGTCCTCCCACTCTGTCATTGTGATTATCATTAGAAACAGTAGTGTCATTCATATGGCAGCCACGAAAGATGAAAAATTATATAAAGGACTAGAAAAAATCAAATTTAAACCATTATGCTGGCCTCAAATGAAATAAAGATGAAAGTTTCAAAATCCAATAAAAAAAAATAACGAAGGAAAGAGCAGTTAGATTGGTGTCAAAATATACAGAAGACGATGTTTTATCATTGTCATAGTCAGTCCACGATTCTGCTGCATAAATTTGAGCGCTTTGTTAGAGGGGAGTTGGCAAAATTTCACTTTCATATCATAAATCATTTAGAAGCCAGACTGTTCAGGGTATAATAAACTATATCTGTATATATTCAGTCCATTATAAATTACTCACATGAATCGTACTTCACCATGTCACAATTAGGCTACAACAATTATGAATTATCTATCTTTCAAGAGTTGCAGAATTAAAATGTACCAACTTCCCTTATTTTTAAACTAGTTTTACAAACATCAGCTAATTAGTTGAAGAACCTTGAACCATTAACAAGAGGATAGCCAATATTTCCAAAAAAAAAATAAATACCCGCCACCAAAACAAGAACTCAAACATAATCTAATTTAGATTGGGCAGGCTTCCATCCTAACATAGACCCAAAAGAAGTTAATTAATTTCCAAAATTACTTAAATCAACAAACTCAATATCCCATCTAGAACAAAATTAATTATCATGAAAACACGGTTATTACTTGCCTTCATTGATCTCAAACTCTTCAAATTCATCGTCATCCTCGAAGAGGTCAATCTTCACATCCTCAGTAGCTGTTTTCGGTTCAGTTGCCATTTACAGTTATCACACATACGTCCTGCCATTTACGAATTTATGAGATCAACAATGAAACTTGACCAATTGCAGTTAGAAAAGTACTTTCATTATTTTAAAATTGAATTGAAATATGGCATTACATAATAAAGGTTGATGAGATTTTTACCTGGTATCGGCGAATCGATCTCAAGAGCTAAACCCTAACCTAGCAGGATTGTGGCTTTTTTTTTATTTTGGCTCTCTTGAAATATATGGGAATAACGTGGAGAATTCTGGAATTATGTATTTGTTGGTTTGACTTATGGAAGGGATGAAAAAGGACTTACGAAACGACGACGTTATCTCTTAGTGCGGTTGAATAGTAATTTTTTTTTTTTTTAATTAGACTCTTTTTGTATTCGAATTTGCAAATAATCTTACATTTTGCTCTGGAATTACTCAATATTACTTATCAAATTCAATTGATAATTAACAATTTTTTAATTTAAAGTAATATTATTGATTAAAAATATTTTTTTTTAAAGTGAAAATATTTTCAAGTCTTAATAATAATAAATTTTATTTTTAATATTAAAATTTAAAATTTTTTTAAAGTAAAAAATATTTGTAAGTAGGTTATTAGTGTAATTAAATTATTATTTTATGTTTTGATACAATTAAATCATTCGGAGTGTTTTTAGTCAAAGCATAAAAATTACATTCCATAAAAATTATAATTAAATTACCATTTATAGTGTTGCTTTAGTCTCTTCCTAGACAAGATTTTTTCCAATTATATTCATGTCCAGTTTTTTACATTTATTTTTATTTGAGTATTAATTTTAAATAAAAGTAATTTCACCTTATTATTAATTTTTTTTTTAAATTATATATTAAAGAGGAAAAATTAATACTAAATTTATTATCTAAAAAAATATATATTTATTATTAGATTACCTATCTCTCGGTATGCTTCATCTTATCATTAAGTTAATATACTAATTTTTTCTATTTTTTACAATTATGTATGACTGAACCAAAAAATAAAAATCTACGTAGACTACAACTTTTAATTGAATTAAATTTATTAAAATAAAAATCTACCTACCATCACATAAACTACTAATTTCCTCATTTCAAAAGACACAAGAAAAAATTGCAATTCACACCATTTTATTATATATATTGCAAAAAGAACAAGAATTACAGACTTGTAATAGTATAACCAAATCAAAACATATGTATGATATGGGAATTAGCTCTTACAAAAACTGAGCTAATTACATAGCACATTCAATTAATATATCTAACCCAGTAAAAAAAATTAAAATATATAAATATATATCCCAACTGAAGAATCTATTAACAAAAACAAATGAATCAAAATCACCGCACATGAACTTGTCGTTCACATTGAGCTGAAGCTACCGATCCTGAAGAACTTGTTTCCCTGAATTTAAGTAGAATTTTGACGAGAGAGCTTGCCTTACTGCGGGCATGAGAAGTACCATCTGTTAGAAGAAAATATAAATAACTCGTAAGAGCAGGGTCCTTTGCTAAAACCTCAATTACTTGTACGCCTCCATGATTACACAAAGCTAACAAGATCGAAACACAGTACTCTTTACCAACTCTAGAGGGTAAAGATTGCAAAATCTTTCTAATTATTGATAAAGCTGAATTTTGCAGAATTGTTAATGACCCATCAATGCTATTCTGAGCTAAAGCGGCAAGAACTGATAGTGAATCTGCTATAAGTTCATCTTTATCTGAGGATCGTAGAATATCGATCAGCAATGGAACAGTTCCAGCTGCTAGGACTTTCTGGTGGTTACCCGGGTATAGAAGTAGTGCGAAAATTGCTGCTATTGCATTCTTTTTCCCACAATTTGGTCTATCTTTGATTAGTTCCACTAATGCTGGAATTGCTTCAGGTGTTTCTCCTATCAATTTTCGATACCCTTTTACTGAAGCAAGATAAAAAGTTGTTGCAGCTGCTATTTGCTTTGTTTCATTGCTTAATCCTCTTTTAAGGACTGAAAGAATTGGTTTCAATCCACCACTATCAATCATCTGTTTCTTGCCACTAGTATGCTTTGAAAGCTTCATTAGAGCTCCCATTGCATTTTCTTGCTCTGACTTGTCCGAAGAAGACAGAAGGTCTATAAGAGGAAGGATTGTGCCTGCTTCAATCAAACAACATCTGTTAAAGATGTTTGATTTTGCAAGCAATTTAATTTCGTAAGCAGCCTTGTTTTTCTGTTCGCTTGACCCGAAAACCAGCATTCTTGCATGAAATCTTGAAAGGAATTTCATAGATTCTGCTGCTGCAGGACTGCCTGGAACAATTGTTCTTGTTATGTCACGACTTTTTGTTCCAGATTTAGATAAAGAAATGCCATGGTTGGTGCAGAATTGTTGGATTAACCTTCGGAGAGTGGTGTTGGGGAATAACTCAGTGTTTTTTAGTTTCTCCCCTGTTTTGGGACAGAGAATATTTCCAGCTTTGAACCATTTTTCAATCGAAGATCGATCATACGTTTGCCCTGTTGATACAGTAACAGGATCAGTCATTAGTTCAAGTGAAATTGGGCATCGAAAATCTTCAGGATTTAAGCAACTAAGAGTCTCCATATTGCATCTCACATCAATTTGGTCATTGTTTCTGTGATCTAATTTCTCGAAAATCACTCCCCTGCAGTAGCTCATCAACCCCAACAAACTGCTTAAAAATGGAACCTCTTTCTCATCACAATCTGAGCATTGAAAACTAATATGTTCTTCCAAGAAATTAATTTCTTTAGCACAATCACTCCAGTTTCTAATCTCCAGATAATCAAGAACCCGCTTCATGAAACTGACTTCAGACTCAATTCCCTTTTCAAAAAGATTCAGTATCGTAAGAACTTGTTTTGAGGCCCATTCATCTTCAGGGTCGAGCTCCAATTTCCCTTTGCGTGCTTGCCTTGTTACTAATTCAACTAATTCCTTCACTTCACCTCCCACATCTATCAAATTCAATGGCAAAACATCAAGAGCTGTAGCAATTGCTCGAATTAGAACACGAAATTGAGTGGCAACAAATTGGGACTTCATTAGAATCCAGAGCCTAGCACCTTCGCATGTGCAATCCTCTAACAAGAACTGGATTTTTTGAAAGGCGAGATGGAGCTCAGAGAAGCAAAGAACCACTGAATCCGAGAGAACCAATCCATGGTCTCTGATTTCGTCGAAGAATATAAGAAAAATACCAATTTGTCTAATAGCTTCACGAGCATTCCTCCTCTGGGTAGCAAAGAACTTGGACTGGTAATTGCATATGTTTTGGGAAAGAATAATTAAAGAGCTCAAAAGGGTCGTCGAAGAAATGCCTTCGCAAGGATGAACTGCCGGAAATGTTAGAATCCAGCGATCCGTCCGGTTGAATCTTTGAATCATTTGAAGAAATTAATAAATTAAAGAAGAACAGAAGACTGTTTTTACTCTAATTGTGTGTTTTGTTTGAATGTTAATAAAATGGAAAGGATTCAGTTAGTCCAAATATAGAGATGGAGTATCTGAAATATCTTTCTGGACACGTGGCAGAAAGTGCACTTGAGAATGCCGAGTTGACGGCTAGATTTGATTGGGTACAACATTATGGCGACACGTGGACATAGAATTTGGCCAGGGGCTGCTTCTTGGATGCTATAGAGTACGGAAATTTTAAGATGTAGCTGATGACCAAAATTGGGACCTACAAGCCGACAATGGTACGTGGACTAATGAAAATTCGACATGTTACAGAGGCAATGGGGACGTGAGCATGTACAAAAGAATTGGTATGCAGGGGATGACTAAAAATTTTTTTTATTTATATAGCTTATATTTTAAGGAAATTAGTGGATTTTTATTTCTCGGCAGCCTTATTGCATCCAATACATTTATTTTCAAGCGACCTTTTTGCATTCAGTACATTTATATACGAGTAGTATGACTCCATCCTCCAAAACTAGGATGGACTCGGTCCACACTGTTTATTCAATTTAACCATATTCTCTATTAACTATTACCACGATAAATAATCTTATAATATAATTACAAAAATATTATTTTGAAAATCACATAAATTATTAAATATATTATTTAAAACTCTCTAATTAATATTAAAAATATAAAATAAAAGATATTATTATCTTATAAATTATAATTATAATATTATTTTGATTAATATTGAAATTAAAATTAAATTTTTATTTTATTTTTTATTAAAAAGTGAAATTTTTATTGTACTTTCATAATCATGAATATTATTTTAGTATCATCTATAT
The DNA here is from genome assembly GCA_948193065.1 of Aleurites moluccanus. NCBI lineage: Eukaryota > Viridiplantae > Streptophyta > Magnoliopsida > Malpighiales > Euphorbiaceae > Aleurites > Aleurites moluccanus. The sequence goes on from CANXYC011869730.1 coordinate 9,220, forward strand.
AATTATTGTGCAACTCATATTTTATATTATCCATTTTAAATGTGTAATTAATATTATATTAATACTAAAATTGTTTACGATAAATTAATCAAAATATATGAATTGTTGTCTAAAAAAAATATGATTCTTTTTCTTAATTAACCTTGTCTTATAATTAATTATAATTTATAATTTATAATAATATATTCAGTAAAAAAGTGATAAAAAAAATCTCAAACTCTTAATCTTTTCTTATTTAAGTGTAAATAATAAAAATTATTTTATAATTTATAATCATGTTTATTAAAAAACTTACACTTAATATTTTTTTTATTTAAATGTAAATAATGAAAATCATTATTGCAAAATTTTACATCATAAATAAATATGAAAAATTGTGCATATACAATTAGCAACACTATACTATAATATTTTATTAATTATAACTTTATAATTTCTCATAAACTTTATTTTTCATAATTAAAAGAATAAAATCTTATCATTTGACAATAGATCAATATAATAAATAAAGATAATAAACTATTAATTCAATAAATTTAATATAAACAAATATTTTTTTTTTTTATAGTTACATTTATAATAGTATTTTAATATTAATAAATCTATAATTATTAACAATATTATAATTATTAGAAATACAATAGAATTTGAAGTTGAACTCGCATGATCCAACTAATTATGTAAAAAGGTTATTTAAATATTAGAAATTATAAAAACTATTTATTTGAATCATAGAATTGTTGAAATTAATTATTTATCAAGTAGTATTAGAGCAAGATTTAAGATTGTCTATAAACGTGTGATTAATTTATTAAATCTCTTAGAGAAAAAAAAATAAGACGAAAATGACATATGTGCACGGTGAAGTCAATATGATCATTTGATCATTTTATTAAATTCAGATGTTGTTGGTCTTACTCTTCAGGAATCAACTTTAAAATCATGCACTGTTAGAGATCAAACTATTCCTACACCCGAAAGAAAGACTCCGAAGCTTAAGGACAAAGAAGTTAAAAGAATATAAAAGTGTTGGTTCACACTAGCAATAAGCTTAACTCCAATGAATGGGCAACATTAATTAAATTATGAAAATCCTTGTCCAAAGCTACATTTGACCAAACATTTCCATGGCCTTGACTGATTCTCAGCCCTTCTACAACTGTTTTCATTAAATATTGCTCAAGATTAAACATCACTTCTCAATATGCTTCAAGAAATTCCAAATAATTAACCACAATAATTTTGACAAAAATATATAAAAAAAATTTATATTCTAGAATATTCTAATAGATAATCTTGAAATATCATGAATTCCAAAATAATAATAATAAACAAAGTGATCTAGCTGGAATTAGTCATGTCTCTTATATATGTTCATACTCGGATATGTCACTAATCACTCTTATAATTACTTGCGGCCACAAACTCTCTAATAAGCTGATGACTTTTATTCCTCTTCTCAAGTAATTAATATAAACAAGGTTAAATTAAAGCATGATGTTGACTGATACTAATGCAAGGCAATATCGATCTTTAAACGTGGACCAATCGCTTAAGGACTAATAGTACGCGCTTGTTATCTATGCTATACATCACAATAATTTAGTGGTGATTAAGCACAAGTTTAATTATTATTATTATTATTATTAGGAAGAAAAAATTATACACATATATGATTTTTTTTTATTATTATTATGAAGAGAAAATTATACAGATATATTATTTTTTTTTATATTTTGATATATATTTGATATATTTTTTATATATATTTGATATATATTGTATTTTTAAAAAAATATTTTTAGATATTTAATAATAAAAATAATTTTTTTTGTTATTTGAATGAATTTGAATGTTATGTTACGTTCATGGAACTTGTCTCGTGTCAGTCAAAATCCTGAGCAGTTGTTAGAGGCCCACAAGGGAGATTAGTCCAAAGCTAAGTAGCCTCTCTTCTTTTGCCGGATCTTTTTTTTCCCCTAAACTGTTAAAAAAACAAAAGAAGAAGATGTATTAATTACTGTAACATCCTAATCTATTTGCCAATTAGATATTGATGTCTCTATTTAACATACTCTAATAAGGTTGTATCCATCACTTAAATATTATTGACTCATTCTTGTAAAATCACAATTAATATTTACATATATATGTATTAGATTACCATATCAAAGGATCCAATTTGAATTCTTTCTATTTTACTTTATTTTATATTAAAGTGGTTTAAATATTTTTTTATTATTAATTTATGTATTAATTGAAATAAAAATTTCAATTGTAGATGAATTTAAAGATTTTTTTTAGTATGATTTTGTGTTTATTTATTTATTTATTTTTCTCTAAATTAATTCAACTTATGATTTTACACTCTCATATAATTTTTATATCTCGAATCAAAGTTTATTGATATTTATTTTTTTTAATCTTAAGTTTTCTGCTTAATTAGAATAATCGATGGAATGCAATCCACTGAAATTTGTTTAATTGTTTTGGTCCTAACTAACGAGCAATGAATAACGATGATGCACCTGTGATTATCTAATCTAACTCCTAATGTGAACTCAAAAAAATAAAATAAAATAAATAACACTGCTAATGTGAATGCATTGATGAAATTCTCCAGCGGGGCCTACTTTGATATCAATTTCAAAATGCCAAACTATTGAGTTCATATATTATTAATATTATAAATTAAACTCACTCTTTTAGGCGTTTAAATTAACAAATTAGATGTTAATTTAATAATATATGAAGCATACCCACTAAAGATAAAGTTATTAATTTCTTATAAACTCTAATAGAGACAACATAACCAATATAATTCAATTAAATTACCATCCACCTCACTATTCATCTAGCAGATAAATTAGATAAATTAAACTGAAAATATAATAGATTAATTTCAGAAGAAAAAGAAAATTAAAGACAGCTTATAACATGTAGATAATTTTTGAAGGAATTCCAACAACGTTTCTATATATATTTTATATTTTTAAGTGAATTTTTATATTTATTCATATTATATTCAATTTTTATTGATTTTTTTAACCATCCGATATTTAGAAATCCATTAAAATCTGATTTATTTGAATTAAAGTCGAGATGGATGTGATAAAATTTTATCATCATTTATTTTATTCACTTATAATATTCGAATATGAAATTTTATTGAAATTATTTAAATCAGTAAATATCAATAATTTTTTTTTTAATTTAAAGCTGAGTAAGAATATTTTTTTAAATTTTATATTTAATTTATATATTTAAAAAATTATCTATTAAATATTAATTTCCTTATCAATTATTGACAAATAGTGCAAAAATGAACTCATCAACTGAATTATACTAAAATCCATTTCTCAATGTCTATTATTTGATATGATAGCTACGCGCTAATTCAAAACCAAGTGTATACGTGTTCATTTTTTTTAAGTTATAATTAATTAATTATGCAAACAATAAAGAAAAAACAAATAGAAATATAGAATTCCAATCCAATTCCCCTAACTAAACGAATCTGAGGTTGCCACCAAATCAATTACGATATTGCATGATTATTGACGTATGCTTGTTCTTACTACTAAAATAATAGATTTTTATTTTAATTTTCTTTTTCTACTATTTGAAAATTGAGTTGTCAACTTCTAACCCTGCAGGTAATATCTGTGAATTTCTCAATTCAGACGCTGGTTGGTACTTCATGAAATATAATTTTTACTTTTTTATTTTTTTTTATCAAAAGATACTATACATTAAGAAGAAACAAAATTACAAGGAATCCTGAAGCCAAATAATTTGAGCATACAAATTACAACAAAATGATGGAGTGAGAATTTCTTTAATTACAGTATCGACTATCCAAGTATATTTTTTTTATAATCAAAAGAGAAATACCAATAAAATACTAGCATAGTGTTGTGGGGATCAAGTACTCCTTGTGTTGCATTAATAATATTTAAGGTATCACTTTCAAAAATAACATGCTTATATCCTTTGTTAAATGCCAGTTAAATTGTTGTTTGTAAAGTTAAAGCTTCTAAAATAGTTGCATTAATAATATAAAAATGGCAAGTCAGAGTCCAAGCCAAGACTTTGGAGGAATGATCCCTAATAGTAATAGCAAAATTCCCCAAATTTTATTATTTATCCATCAAAATTAATTTCGTCACATTAACTAGAGGGTTCCCACACTAAATTAGATTGTACAAATAGATCCTCGTAACGAATTGTAGAGGATGGATCAACTTGTCTAGCCGCCTGAAAAAATTCATGAGCAGAAGCTCTATTTAGAATATAAAAAATATGTGCATCTTCATGATTAAAAATTAAATGATTTTTTACCTTCCAAAGGTGCCATATAATATAAATTAATAAAAGTTGTTAGTGTTTGTTGTTATTGGACAGCAAGAATCCTTAACGACAAATGATATCACAAATCCAATGATAACTTGTAGACTAAACGACTAGTCAATTATCAATACTCATCTTTGCCTGTCAAGGTTGAACTGCAGCCTTAAAGTAGACGACACATCACAGGAATGAATTGCACTGTACTATTTTGCGTTTGTGACCATTTGGCCTACTTGTCGTTTGATAACCGCGCGTAAACAAAGAGGACACACAGCGATAGGGGAGTGCTTCGTTTACTGCATGTCGATAATGATAGCTTTGCAGAGTTCTTCCCAATGTCTTTTTTCTCTTTCATTGCTTTCTTGAACTTTAACACCCCCATCAATGAAAATCTTAAATCAATCTGCTTCTTAGGACAAGTGACTTCACAAAATCTTTTAAAAATATGTTGATATGAAATCTAGTATCAAATAAATAAGCAATGAAAATTATTAATATGAGAAGAATATCGAAATTTAAAATGAGAGTTTTCAAAAAGAAAAATATATTTTGAAAATATAATATATTCCAAATTCTAAAATTTACAGAAAATATATAGTAAATTGCTTTTAAAAAATTTTAGGAGTACGATGTGATAATTTTTTTCTAAATAAATAAATTATCAGATTTATATAAATAAGAAAAATAAATCAGATGTTGTCTTGAATATAATCTAAAAATAAATTTTTTAATAAAAATAAATAAAGAAAAAATTATAAAAAATCATAAAAATTATTAAATTATTAAAAATAAATATAAAAAAAATTTGACCAAAATACAAAACAAGCATATTTCAAATCAAGCTGGTATCTCAATATTATCAGAGACTTGTTTTTTTTACTTTCACTCCCTTACATTATCAACTTGATTCATAAGCTTCATAATTCATAGGTTTACATCAACAAGTTTTATCCTCATGTAAGAGTGAGACTCGGAATCCCATCCAAAATCACATCAATATGGACTTGTTCCACGCAACGAGAACTATTTTTTTTTTCAGAAAATAAATTTTTTGTTTTTAATATTGGAGAAAACGCTAATTAAAATTAATGACATTTGAACTTAGTATACACTTTTAGAATAATTCCATTTTGCTATTAGAATAAAAAAATCGTTTGATTTAACCTTAGAAAATGTTATCTGATATTAATAATTATTAGTTGATATTTGGTGGCTGATAATTAATGGCTGGAGGTTGTTACTTAATTGGTGATTATTACAGGTGTTTGGTAAAATTATTATTAGTGGTTAATTATTATTATGGTGCTTGGTAAAATTATTATTAGTTGTTAGCTATTATTATGTTCAATGACTATTAAAAATAAATATTAATATTTTATTTTTATTTAAATATTATTTTTAAATGATAATTTAGACTTTTTATTTAAAAAAAAGTATGAACTTTTTCACAAAAAATTTCAATTTAAATATCTGTTTGATTCCCTAACAGTTACTTAATAACTAATAGTTATTTGTAACCAAACGCTATGATATAACTGTTATGAGTCAAAAAGCTAACAAATGCATCAAAAAGCTAAACTAAACATCTACTAAGGTCATGTTTAACTTAACTGTTTGTAGCAGTTGTTAGCTGTTAGCTATTGTTAATAGTTGTTAGCTGGTGACTGATAGCTTAATAACTAATTGTTTCAAGTGTTTGATAAAATTATTATTAGTTGTGAATTATTAATATGTTTAAAAAAAAAAAAAGAATAAATATAAATATTTATTTTTTATTTAAATATTATTTTTAAATGATAATCTAGTCTTTTTGACTTTAAATATTAAGTTGTTGCTTTTTTACTATCTAACAGTTACTTAACAACTGATTGCTGTCAATAATCAAACGCTATGATACAGTTATTAGGAATCAAAAAGCTAATAATTATATCAAAAAGTTTTATCAAACACTCATCAAGGCTCTGTTTGGATTAATTGTTCATAATAACTGTTAGCTGTTACTGATAGCTATTATTGATAGCAGTTAACTAATAATTGATAGTTATTATCTAATAGCTGATTATTATAAATGTTTGGTAAAATTATTATTAGCGGCTAGTTGTTGATATATTTAATGATCATTGAGAATAAATATTAATATTAATATTTTTATTTAAATATTATTTTTCTAAATTAATTTAATCTTTTTATTTAAATAAATAAAAACTTTTTTGAAAAAATTTCAATTTGAAACTTTTCGAAAAAATATTAGAGCTTTTTCGAAATAATTTTAAATAACAGTTGTTTTATTATCTAACAGCTAACATCTATAAAAAAAATAAACTGTTTAATACAGTTTTTAAAAATTAAAAAACTAAAAATTATATAAAAAAATTTTATCAAACACTCTTTAGTATATTAATCTCTTTCATAATAATAGAAAATCACTTCTTCTTTTTTATATTTATCCAAATTATAATTCATTTTTATTTAAAAAAAAAGTTAATTTTTTAATTTTTTAATATATCTCATTTATTAATATAATTTATTTAGTTTTAATAAATACTAAGAGTATATAATATTAATTAAGGGGTGTATATTAGAAAAATAATGACAAAATTTATTGATTTAACCACATTAATTATATATTTTTTTAACACGAGTGAAAGTCAAAATAGACCTAAATAGGAGGAAGGAGTATAAAGTTGCATGTCTTGATTATTGCTAACATACCAGCATTTCCATAGCCATATGTACGAGGATCTTCTAGGCCAGGTAGTTTGAATTTAAGGAACGTTTGAAGCAACTCAACAATTACAAAGGTAACAAAGTTATTTCTTTTGGCCCCCATGGCAGTTCTTACGTTCTCATAAAATGCAACAGATTGTGTAAATGCAATCTTAATTTGGTAAAACACTGATGGGAAAGAAATCAGTTTTGAGTTTATGGATTGTTTGAATAAAAAAAAATTTAAAAACCCAAATGGAACCTAAAATAATTTTATTTTATTGATACACGAATAATAAATTAAAATTTTTTTTTATCTCGGATGAATTACAAACCATAATTATGAATAAATATTAATTTCAAGCTCTACTTAATATTTATCCTTCTAAATTAAAATGAGCCCATTTGAGATGTCTCTTTTAATTTTGAACTCTATTTTTTATATTTGTAATATATATGTAATATATCTTATTTATTTCTCTTATTTGAAATAAAGGTTTGATAAATTATTTAAGTATCGTTTTAGTTGTTTAGAAACAAATTTTAATTAATAAAATTATAAATTATTCAAAAACTTTTGTGTTTAGCTTTGAATGCTAATTACCCGGCGTCAAACACAAATTTGATCACGATAATTAATATCTTAAAATTTAGAAGCAAAATTTCAAGAAACACGTTCCAAATCAAGAGAGACTTTCACTACAGATTTTCAAAGAGATGGCAAATTGTAACCCTTGAAAAGTCAGAGACAAGCAAGTACATTTCTCCACAAATTTTTTTTTAAATTTCTTTTAACTATGGTGCATGATCTCAATTCTCACATCAAACATTTCATTTTGTACTTATTTTTAAAAGGAAGATCCATGATGAAAAGGAACTGAGTGAAGTAGCAGCTTACAACCATGCCGGATTCTTTAAAGGAGTAACAACTGCTTTCACTTGCAAGTAGTTGTTAAGGCTGTAAATACCCTTCTCCCTGCCTATACCACTCATCTTGTAGCCACCGAAAGGAATTGCTGCATCGAACACATCAAAGCAGTTAACCCACACAGTTCCTGCCCTTAATGCTCTTGACAAGGTGTTGGCAGTGTCAATATTCTTGGTGAAAACTCCTGCAGCCAAACCATAGCGTGTAGTATTTGCCCGTCTTATTACTTCATCAAGATCCCTGGCAGAGACAGAATTAAAATTATTTTGCTAATTTCACATTTAGTAACAAATTTAGAGTTGAATTTGCAGTTAGTTTATGACATACTTGAACTTCAAGATGGATTGCACTGGGCCAAAGATCTCATCTTGTGCTATCAACATATCATCCTGTTTGAAGAGAATGTCAATATAAACTTTCATTCATACACTAATGAGAGCAAAAATAGGATTCTAAAGTAAATTGATACCTGAACATTTGAGAAAACAGTGGGCTGGATAAAATAGCCCTTAGAGCCAAACCTGTCACCTCCACATTCAAGTGTAGCATTGCTTTCAATGCCAGATCTTATATACCTGAGGACCTTCTGAAATTGCTCAGAATCGATCTGAGACAGTTTATGAGATAAAACAACATTACTCAATAGCTCTAAGCAATCAATCTGTATATAGTTGCCATTCACATAGTTGTGCTAGCAGATATATAACTTGTAAGATACTAATTCCAATTACCTGAGGGCCTTGTTCAACACCCTGCTTGAAGGGATCACCAACAACACGTCTCTTAGCACGTGCCTTTGCTTTCTCTATAAACTCATCATATACACGCTCATGTACATAAGTACGAGACCCAGCACAGCAACATTGACCCTGTAGATAATAAGCACACACATTTACTGATTCTTTCACACTTATTGAATTCAGATGTTAGTGAAAGTGGGGTATATTTTCATGCGACTACCTGATTAAAGAACAAAGCAAAGTGTGCAAGCTCCACTGCCTTATCAATATCAGCATCTTCACAAACTATGAAAGGTGATTTCCCTCCAAGCTCTAATGTAACTGGCTTAAGATTACTTTTTGCAGCCAATTCAAGTATAATCTTGCCAGTTTCAGTTGATCCTGTGAAAGCAATCTGTACATGAAAATGGGTAAAGAACAGGTAACTATAAAGTGGATTCAAATTTTCAGGAAAGATAGAAATAAATTGAAGAGGACATAAAGCTTATAAATTTACCTTGTCTACATCCATATGGCTGGCTAGAGCTGCACCAGCGGTTGGACCATAGCCTGAAACTACATTCAAAACACCTGGAGGAAGACCAGCCTGCCATAAAAGAATGCAGATTAAATTTCAAGATAAAATATGTGCCATCTTCGTCATATAAACTATAACATTAAACTGTCAAAAGAAAAATCAGACATGATTTAACCATTTCCCCTACTTCTAAGCAGGTCATAAATATACTCAATATTATTCAATATCTACATTTCTAATTTCACACTTATTCTAGAGAACTATAGTGAATGTCATTTTTGAAGTCCTACCTCTTGGAATAGCTTTGCTGCATAAAGAGCAGTTAGAGGTGTCTGTTCTGCTGTCTTAAGTACAATAGTATTACCACAAGCTAATGCAGGACCGACTTTCCAAGCAAACATGATAAGAGGAAAATTCCATGGAATAATCTGCCCTGCAACTCCAATCGGTTCATGCAATACTTGAATATGGTGATTACTGTCTCCTGAAACTGTTAGCCCATGGATCTTATCTGCCCAACCTGAATAAATTAAGAAAATCATTAGAATTGCATAGTACAGAATTCAATTGCCAGTAAAAGCATTTTATGAGTCCCACCAGCATAGTAATGAAATAGGCGAGACAGCATTGGTAATTCAGCTTTAGCAGACTGTTCATAAGGCTTCCCATTATTCCATGTCTCTAAAGCTGCAAGCTCATCATTGTGCTTCTCAACTAAATCAGCAAAACGCAAGAGAATTCGCGACCTTTCCTGAAAACAAAAACCCATTAACAAATTAGATGACAATAAATCATTAGAAGTGCAATGCACAAGAGAAACAAGTCAAAGGTTCTTACATAAGGGGTCATCTTTGGCCATGGTCCCACATCAAATGCTTTCCGAGCAGCAGCTACTGCCCGGTCTATATCTTCAGCATCACCTTCAGCTACATGAGCAATCACTTCTCCAGTACGAGGGTCATATGCAGGAAATGTTTTTCCTGCAACAAATTGGTTCAAGTACTGAACTTTGCCCCCACTCCAAGGACTTAAAACATACTAATGAGTTTTTAGGTCAGTAGTATCGGAGTCGTCTCCAAACGGAGAGGTTATGAGTTTAAACCCCCAATTGGAGCCCAATTAAGAAAAAAGGACTTAAAATGTTGTTTTAGGGACCAAGAATTACCAGATGCTGCATCAACAAATTTGCCATTGATTAGGTGTTGGGTGTAGCTTATTTGAACAGGTGGGGAGATAGGTTCCTCAGCTACTGCAGCAGTGCTAAACCTGTATATGCTTCGCCCCCTGCTTGGATTTCGTCCTGAGAGATCATTTTCAAACAAATATAGTAATCTTGATGTCCTCAAAATCTAAAACTTGGGAAAGCAAATGTTAAAAAATCTAAAATTAAAGAGAACGAGAGACAAATTATCCTAAAAAGAGATGAAATTGACAGACAAGATAAAAAAGGCAACTATTAATGTTATCTATTAAATAATTTCAACAAATAATTCACTGATTTATGGCTAAAAAGATCAGATACTCATTTATCCAGGGTCCAAAATGAAGATTAATTTACAGAAGATAAACTGCGGCTTTTTTTTTTTTGGAATAACATAGCGCTTCCAGAGCTAGCAAAAAGAAAACAGAGCTATGGAACAGAATCACAAAATTTTCCAAAAACTTTTCGTCCATGCTCGACTCCTTCTTAAACTAGGGAAGCAATAAAGAAAAAAAAATGAAAATTTTATATCCCAACAGCATAAAAAGTAGGAAAGTGAAACCCAGGAATATTTTTTTTTTCCTTCATCTTTCTTGATCACCAAACAAAGGGTATCACCAAATTTCCTCCAGGATAACAAAAACGAAGGACAAGTATATTCTTTTGGATGGCTTTGAGGAATTTTCTTTTCTTTTTCTTTCCAGGAAATTTTGAACTTAGAAGTGCACAAACAGCATAAAGAAAGAATCTTGTAGAGTTCAGTGGGAAACAGAGAAACTTTGAAAGCAAAGAAATGAAACCAAATGAAGAATTCTAAAGATAAACACTGTCAATGGGAGGAAAAAAAATCAAATATAAACAATTAAATAAGAGTAAAGTGAAAAAGTCACCTAGAGAAAGAAGCAGAGAAGAAGAAGAAGAAACAGAGAGAGAACGAGAGATCAAAGAAGATATCCTGAGAGCTGCCATGGCCAATATTACTTACAATATCTTGATTTCTCCCCCTTGTTATACTGTTATTCTTCAAATTTTTATTACATAAGAAAAAGTTTAAAACTTTATTTTTGTTTCTCTCTCTCTTTCTTTCTTTTTCAAACACCACCAGGGCCCCTCCCACCATTTCCAGAGTTTATGGATTAAATTGCAAGTTTGCAACAATATCTTGTATAAACTTATATGTATTAAATTTCAAAAAACAAAAAGTGATGGAATAAATAAAATTAATATTTTTAGTTTCAAAAATTTGTTAATATTTAATACTTTAGTGTTTATATTTAAATTTATTTATTTTACTTCAATTTATCTTTTAATATTTTAGTCATGATCCTTTTATCTCAATTTTTTTAAAAAAATAATATATTTTAATTTTTAAATTATTATATTATAAAATACTTTAATCACTCAAAATCTTAAATTTTTTATTAAAATTAAGTAATGAATTAAAAACATTAATTTTAAATAATAAAACTAAAACATTAATTATAATGAATTTCAGAATATTGTAATAATTTATCCATAATTAATTGAGAAAAGGGTAAACATGTATTATTGTTCAAAGATAACAATTGAGTGTTCCAAAATTCAAATAATTTCATATCTAGATGGAGATATTTTTTTATATATAATTATATGCCTTCCTATATATATATATATAAACAAAAAATAATAATATAATTTTTTTTTTCCAAAAAAAAGGAATTTAAGGTCCAAAGAAAATGTACCAAGAGAAAGGGTCCAAATAAAAAGGACATGTTTGTTAAAAAATAAAAAAAAAAAAAAAAAAAAAAAACCAAAGGAGTAGGACTATCACGCGTAGGGCACAACTTTTTTTGCTCACTCTTTTTGTTTTTTGTTTTTCTTAAATATGTGAGAAGGGATAAAATTCATTATGAATATTATGTTTTATTATATATTTTATTTCTATTTATTTTTCTTTTTATGCTATATATTATTTTTTTTTAAATTATTTTAATAGATAATATAATTATATAAATTATATAATATATAAAAATAATATAAAATAAAAAATAAGATATATAATAAGATAAAAATTTTATATTGAATAAAATTTAAATTTATTATCTTCGTATATATATTTATCATTTAATTATATATAAATATTTCATAAATTTTCTCTTTTAGTTTAAATTTATATATAATTTTTTAAATAAAACTTAAGGGCTAATTTAATTAATAATAAATTATTTGCCATTGTGTAACCATTAAAAAGAAGAAAAAAAGTTGATAAAATCAATTGTGCCATGGCCATTATTTTTAAAATTGGACCGGTTAAAAAACCGATAAAAGCAGAAGGTTAGAGAGTTAAAGATTCGATTGAAATCGAATCGATTAAACTAAAAAAAATCGATATATATATATATATATATATATATATAATTTGACATTTATTATATATATATGATGGAAATAAATATAATTTATTATTTATTATTTTTGAATAAAAAAAAAAACTTGATCCACTCGAATCGAAAAAATCAATCTGATTTTACTGATTCGATCGATTTTCTGATTTTTTAACTGATTTTTAGAGATGATTTTTTGAAATTAACCAAATCAATTTTTGGTTAGATTTCTAATTTTTTTAATTCAATCAGTTGATTCGGTCTGATTTTAATAATAATGTTCATGGCTAGATCGATGAGGTTTCATGGAAAAAAGAAGAAGAAGAAATAGAGTAGATATTTGGTAAGCATAATTATGATTGAATTAAGTAAATTTTTTAAGTAAAATAAACGTCCTGCCTAAAACCATAATGGTTGGATTATTATAAACAACAAAAACCACGATAAAATAAACAAAGGACACAATTATGTTGAGGTCATCATTAACAATTTTAAAGTTAATAAATTTAAATTTTTTATTTCTTATTATAATAAAAAAATTATTATAATATTTTTTTGTCTAATTATATTAAAAAAAGGTATTTTCCTTCTTTTATTTTTATAACTATTTTATATTGGGTAATGTTTATGTTTCGGGATTAAAGTCACATCAAATATGGAGGTTGGCTGATTAATTCATTTTATGAATATTGAATTATAAGTATTAAATTTAAATCGATTAATTTAATTAAATTAAAATCATATTAAATTTCAAATTAATTCAAACAGTTGAATAAAAATAAAAAAATTAAAAATACGTTGAGTGGTTAGTTTAGTTCAACCTAAACATCCTTTTCCCAAAAATTGATGACCCGACAAGGCTACCGGCCAAACTCAACTAATTTTTTCGAGTTTAATAGGTCATAAGCTTTTTGTTTTTTAGAGTTTCGGTTCAAAACTACGTCATTTTATAAGCATTATTTCTCTCCTTTATGCGGGGCTAAGTGTGCTTCACTTGTGAAATCCATTGTTTACTCATTTTGAGCCACCTAACATTTATATTGCTCTCTTTTTGCTTTGCATTTCCAATGTGAGATTTCTACTCCAACTACCAATTTTTTGCTTTTTCTTTCCATGCGTAAGTTGGGTACTTCATTTTTTTTTTAATAAAAAAATATTTGAAACAAACACAAAGTGAAATATCACAATTATAGATTGAGCTCGTTTACTCGAATCATGATATCTTAACTCTCTTCTTTCTTCTTTATTTTGTTATATATATATATTATAAAATAAAAATATTAAAATTAATGACATTAATAGAAACTCGGATCTTATATTATATATTATTAATTATAATATTAATAGAATGTCTTTTTAATTAAATTCAATTAAAAATTCAAAATAAAATAAATAAATTAAATCTAAATATTTTTATTTACCTAAAATAAATTAATCAAATTTATCTTATTTATTAAAGATAATTTAGCTATTTAATTATTTAATTAGATTTATTAATGAAAATTTTCTTATAGATAATAAATATTTAAATATATAATTATTTTATTATTAAATTTTAGGTATATATGCATTATATTTATTTTGAATATATAGATAATAAATATTAAATTATATAATAAAATTTATATTTTTTATATTATATAATTTTAATTTTATTACTCTCGATTTTATCATAATTCTATGGATCGAATGTCTGATTTTTTAACTTTCTGTTTTAATCTATTTTTTATCAAACCGAATCTAAAAACATTGATTTATAATGTTTAATATATAAATGTCTATAAATAAAAAATAAAATAAGAGAAAATAAAAACAATAAAGTTTAATATTTAAATTCAAAATTATTAATTTTTTAATTTAAATTATATTTTTAATCAAATCAGATTTCAAATTGAGTATTTTTTTTTTTTTTTAATTTAGTATAGATGTAGATAAAGATAAGAGTCATATTAGAAATTCCAACTTTTTATTTTTTATTTTTATTTTTTTGCAATTCTAATGCATGACAAATGACAATGATCGTGATGTAGAAATTAAGGTTTATCACAATGATCGTAAAATGTACTTTCCCTCCAAAATTATAAATAATCTAATCTTGCAGTGATAGTGATGTAGAAATTACTATTTGGTTAGAAAATGAATTAATAAACTAATTAATTTAAGCACATCAAATTTCATTGGACATCGCAACCCACCCTAACTCCTTTCTTATAAATAAATTTCATAATTTTTATGAAATTCATTAATAAATTCACTTTTTTATTTAAAATTTTAAATAATTAAATCAATAAAATTGAAAAAAATTAAACTAAATTTTATCAAAATAATTAATATTTTCAAATAAATTTTATAATTTTAAATTAATAAATTTTAAAAAATTAAAATACTTTTATTAATTTTAATATTTTATTTTTTAAATTTTGATGGATAAAAATATATCGGTTATGAATTAAATATTTTTGTTGGTTTGGTGTTATTTATTTTTATTATTATTTTTTTTTAATTTTTTATTAGAAATGAAACATGTTTATAAGGCGAGATCTTTGGTTGACTCTAGTTTTTCAAAATATTTTTATAAATTTTTTTATCTTGATCCCTTCATATTTTATTTTTCTACTTTTTTATTTTTATTTTTTATATATTTTTATTTATACCTTATAATTTTTTAATTTTTATTGTATTTTTTACTTTATACTCTATAATTTTTTTTTTCAAATTCTTTCACAAATATAAAACTCTTAATAAATTTAATTATTTATGACCAAATTTTATTTTATTTTTGAAAAAATAGTATATATAAAAAGGTATTATTTATAAATATTAAATTGAGTTTTAAATAATTGTATTTTCAATAATATAATATAATTTTTTTAAAATAAATAAATAAATAATATATTTATAAAGGTATTTTTGATCAAGTGAAATATTAAAATGAATTATAAAATTATACCAAATATAATATTCATTTTATTTAAAATGAATTTTATATTTATTATTTAATATATCAAATATGAAAATTTATTTGTAAATGAATTTTATTTAAAATTTATTTATAAGTGAAATGAATTTATTTTGATATGTACATTTAATATAATTAAATCTTTATTGCGTCTTTGACTTGGTTATCAATCCCACAATAATAACAATAAATAATAAAATTTAACAAATTGGTTGGAATATTTAAAATGTAAACAAGAAAGTGTTGAGTTTGAATTCTAAAAAAAATTGGAAGGATTTATAAGAAATATATAATTTACCTTATTATATATATATATATATATTTTAAAATTTTGATGTTCAAAAATAAAAAGTAGATGTAATAATTTCATATTTTGAGGTAGGCAAAGGCAATTCAAGGTTCCTTCTATATATATTACTAAAAGCTAATGTTTCATATCATAGGTCTCTTTTGAATTTTGATTTGAGAAAGTGATTTTGCAATAATTGCAGTTATAGTTGCTAAGTACTTATCTGATTTTCTCAATATTTATTCATTTGTTGATAAATCATTCAAGTGCAGAAAAAATTCCAATTATAATAAAATGACAAGGCGGGTAAGCACAGAAAGACTATAATAAGGGTAGAAAAATTAGAAATAAATAAAATTGTAGCTAAAATAGAAGAATGTGTCATGACTTCTAAAATTATTGTGGCCAGAGATTAAGCATAGAACATATAATAAAATCACGAAATTATGAAAATTATATGATTACAATTTTCCACAAGTAGCTATCAGTATCATCCAAACTACTGGTCCTGAGCCAAGTTTTGCGACGACAAAGGCTGACAACACACTCACATGTATTACAAAGAAGCCTCCAGATACCAATTGCTTGCTACAAGACATTAGTTTCAAACCTTTATGTAGATCCTTTTTAGTTTTTATTGGAGGATCTGTAATTTCCTTTGATTCTTGTTACAACGTTATCTTTCAAAAAGCCTAGCCCATTAAAAACAGACAATCGATGAGCCCATTAAGAGGTGAAATACGGTTTCTGTTTAATCCAACCCAGTGTATACAAGATTTTCCTTTGATTTCCCCATTAAATAGCCACCCAGGGATATGCTCTTTATGATGTATGTATGTAATTGTTTTCTAATAAAATTGAATAATGTTAATTGTATAATTCAACTATCTTCATGTTCTACAGAGAAAAGACTCTTCTGGTTTAAACAACTTGGGCATTTTTAATTTATAATTGTATAATTCAATTATTTAATTTAAATCAGAAAAAAATAAATTTAAGAAAAAAAAATTATATATATACCTGCATGTTTCCTATAAGATGTGCAAACAGAACTAAACCCATAATGCAAATGCCAATCCTGAACAATAATCCACCTTCATAAGTACTTGCCATTAAATTTTGCCCATTTGAACTGTAATAGTCACAAAATTTAATAAGACAATTAAACAAGAAAAAAAAATAATAATTAAGTGTATAATATAAGTACCTTAGATTTCTTAACCCCGGACAAAGGCAATAGAAAAATTTATCAATGAAAGCAGCTTTAGCAACATGATTAATAAAGGCATCAGCGAACATTCCAAACTGGAAATTCTCATCATTTTTAGCATCACAATTAGTGAGCAAATGCGTATCTCTAAGCCAAGCTTCGCGTGCTGGGTTGTCTCTGGTAGAACAATCTAGAAACAGACTATATATTATAAGATGGAGAATGAGTGTTTTTTTTTTTTTTGCTCGAGCACATTGTCTTTCCCAGCTTTCATGTTGTCTCTGAATTGATGCTACATACCACGATGCTCCTAATACCTGCACTGACAATCAATCCTGGTATCAATTATATATATACAAGCAACTTGTAACCGTGCTAGTACTTACATGACTACCAAGCACATGAAGAATAAGATTATATGCAACCCCTGACTAAGCAGTCTTAGCTACCATTCCAGTTATTTTAACAATTTGGCGATTTAATGGAAACAAAACGAAAATTCGAGGGATCAATTGAATTAAAACTACTGAAGAAACTGTATGGTTAGCATGATTAGCCACTGGATTTTTCGCGGCTGGAATTACAAACCAAATTATAATCTGCCAAATAAAAATACATGTATGAGATTTTACTCGTAATAGAAATAAATAAAAATTAATTATCATAATTATTATAAGAGGAAGAGCAGCGGCAAAATAAATAACAAATTGAGATTTTTAAGTATCGAACAGCAATGTTTTTACGGTCCCTAACAAGCTCTCCTCTTCCAAAAACACGTGAACTAGGGGCAACAAAAGCTGTTCTAAACTTGACAACGATGTGCATTATAAAGAACAAATCGGTGACGGTGCTAGCCAAAGTGACCCAAACGCCTAGAGGAAAGTCGATATCCATACAAGCGTCGCCGCTGATAATGGGTAGGTAGAAATAGAGTGTCTAAAAACAGGGCAATCATAGAAGTTGCGAGAAAAATGTGGCTCCAGCTGTTGACAAAATCGCTTCCAGGATCGAGAATTTGGTACCAAGGGACTTTTCGCCGGAGAGAAAAGTGTGCAGGGAAGTGGCGGAAGCGGGGAGAGGTGTAAGAGTGGAGATTATTCATTATTTTCCATTGCAGAAAGAGAGAGTGGAGTTTCCAAGAAAAAAATTGGTTAATGATTTTGATAGATTTGTGGAAAGCCAGCCTTGAAGATTGAGGTCTTTGCCTCCAAAAATAGAATTTAATTTATTATGATTATTATTTGCTAAAATATCATCTAATCAGTTTTTTAAGAATTATCATATAATATGTAAATGTAATAATCATTTATTAATATATAATTCTTATATTAAATTATTTTTCTTATTGAAAAAAATATTACTCCTAATCTATATATATATTGTTTATTGCAAGGGATCTTATCACATCATCTTGCTTGGGCTTCTTTGGAATAAGAGAGTGTTGATACATTGTTGGCGGGCTTTCCTCCTTGTGGGCTTCTTGCTAGTGGCTCCTGTGGAGCCTTTTGTCCAAGTAGCTTACATTTTGCTTAATTTTGTTTTGTTGCTGCCCGATGTGGGATTTTTTCCCACTTCCTTCATCCTTCATTTTCCAACAAATATCAACCATATATTACCCTGTCCTCTCCCCTCTCATTCCTTAACTACTTCATTGCACTTAATTGAAAGATCAATTGTATTTCACTTGTCATTTTCTAGATAGACATTTCCATTAAATAGTAGTAGTAATAATCTGAGCTCACTTAAAAATATTCCATCTCACCAAATTGCATGCTGTTATTCTAAATTCATACCCCCTAATCATTCCCTATTCGTGACCCTAATTCAATCTACAAAGAAGTCAACCTTATATGGGAAAGAGTTTAATTTGGTGTAATAAATCTTGCTCAGCTGATTTGACACACTAAAAATTTGAAATGTTTTTCTTGTGGTACATAAAATGGGATGATACAAGTCATCTATATCACCCCACTCCTCCCACAAAGAAATATTGAATGGAGTAACTAACATATATATATATATATATGTTAGTTAACTTTAGAATAATTTTAAACTATTTTTGTTGTCAGTGAAATCTGAAAGATGATATGAAAGAAAAAAATCAATGATAAGTGAAAACAAATTGGCAAATCTTATTATGTGGAATTATCTTGTAACTCCAAATCTCGAAATAATAACAAATTAGCAATCATATCAATGAACACTAACTCAGCAAGGTCAGTGTGAAAATTTGGCGAGGAAAAAACAAGAAAAACAATAGAAGAATCTTGGGTGGTCCTTTTGGAGCCAAGTAAACTAATGATTGAAAAATATATCCACTTGCAAGAATTGGAAAGTGAAAAGGTGTTGTTTTTTTCTGATTGGGTAATGAATAATGTCAAAATATTTGGGCTTTTGACTGTTAATTAATATATATATATAATAAATTAATAAGAAGATGAGATCAAAGAATCCAAGAATATATGGGTGTTTATATCGTTAATTGAGAATTCAAATTTTATTAAATTATATAAATTAGATTTTTAAATAATTGGGTGATTGATATTTATTTATAAATATAATTTTTAAGTGAAAATATTACAAAATTAATATTTTTTAAAAAGTTATAAAAAATAATGACAAAATATAATTTTAAAAAATAATAAATTTTAAAATAATTGCTTTCAAATATCCACATAAAAACCTACTACATGTGAATTGAAATTTAATGCTCTCTTTATTCGAATAGAAGATTTCTTTTTCTTTTCTGTTGTTCCTAAATTATAAATAACTTTATGGATTGAAGGATCAGCTGTGTTAAAAACACAATAATTTCTTATTGTTTTATCATTTTAGAATTTATAAAAAAATTTAAAATTTATAATATAATAATATTTATTATAACGAATCTAATGATATATTTTTTATATGAAATAAAAATTAAATACATTTAGTTAAATCTAAATCATTAGATTTTAACTGTTTAAATTTAACACATTTATTTTATATTTTTTGAACTTATTTAATAAAAGTGAAAGATATTTATGAAAATATTAAATAAAAATTATTATTTTAATTAAATTAATCACTTTTTTTAATTTTTATGAAAATAGAAATAGGTTTATATTTTCTGAATGGAGAAAATAATTAATTATACATAAAATTAAAATGGGATCCACAAAGTATCAAATTAATGGCAGCATCATCATTTAACATATCTGGAATATGTCACGTTGATGCCATACAAATAAGAAAATGTTTGATTTTTGTTAGAAATTGTACATATGTATATATATATGTGCAACAACCATTAACAGGTCACTATATATACGTATGGACTTGGTGGGTTTTAACAGTTCAAGTCTGTAATGAATGTAGTTGTGTACTGATTATATTAAGACTGATGGCGGCAGTGGGACATTATGTATACTAGTTTATGGTGGACATGGAAGGAAATTACTTGGGTAGGGATGATAACATTCACGAGGTAGCCTAAGTCATGTCCGTACTGTATATATGCCCAATATATGACTACTTTTTTTCCCTTAATTTGACTCCGACTTAGATTTAAATTTTAGATTTTTTAAATTTTATAAAATATATAAATAAATAAATAATCTAATTATTTATCTAACTCTATTAAATATTTAAAAAAAAATCATTCTCAAAATAATAATATAAAAAATATAATATATTATATAGAAAAATTTATAAAATTATTTTTATTTATTATCAATTGGATATTATTAAAGTTAGAGAAGAATTTAAATTAATCTAGTAAAAGATTAAGTTGACTTATTAAAAATGAATTTAGTTATAATTAAAAAAAATAAAAAAAAAAAGAAATAAAAGAAAACTTAAAAAAAAATTGAGTGATGAAACAAGAGTTGATAGGAAAAATAACAGAGATAAGAAAAAAAATAATAGTTGTGAGGTAGGTTGGTTGTTTTTTTTTTATTTTTTAATCATCACATCATTGTTAATAGCAGCAACATAGCAATTTTTTTTAAGATTTAAATATTTTTAATTAGTGAGTTATTCATTTATATTTGTTAATGAATTTAATTTATAAGTATTATAATATTAATTTTTTATGTGTTTAGAGAAAGCATTCAAATATATTTATAGGATTATAAATCGATATAATATAAATATATACAAAAAATATTTTTTTGATTGAGGGTATGTACATTTATATGTGGCTCCACCACTGAATTTAGAGGGAGCACCTAAATAAATTTAGGGCTGATAAATTTAAAAAAAAAAATTAATAAATATATAGAGTTTTTTTAATTGAGAGTGTGTCTGTGCACACCCTCATTATCAAGTGACTATACTATTATATTTAATTAATGAGTGTTATAATATTAATTTTTTATGAGTTTAAAAAGAATATTCAAATAAATATATTTATAAAGTCACCAATCGACATAATATAAATATATATAAAAAATATTTTTTAATTGAGGATATGCACATTTATATATGACTTCATCATTTAATTTAAAGGAAATATCCAAATAAATTTAGGGGATACAAATTAAAAAAAAAATACTAATAAATACATAAGAGTTTTTTTTTAATTGAGGGTGTGCATCAAGTGGCTCCTATATATATATATATATATATATATATATATATATATATATGAAAATATTTTGTCATTAATTAAAGAGCATATTTAGTACACTTTTGAATTGGTAATATAATCCTATTCTAAGAACAGGATTTCATTTTTTGCTTTGGTACATAAATAATTTAAAATATTTTTTATTTTATAATATTTCAATAATTTCAATAACTCAAATTTTTATTGATATGATATATATTTTTAAGAATATTTATTAATTCAAACATGATATAATATGTATTTTTAAATATAATTATAAATCTGATTAATAAATGTTATTTAAATATTTAAAAAATGAACTTAGAAAAATATCAAAAGTCTATTTCTTTTAATTTCGTTTTTAAAGTGTATCAAACAATTCTAAAGAGAAAAATGAGTTCAGATAGGTAAAACCACTGCAAATCTTCAAGTGTACACACACTAACAACAATTATATATATATAGACATTAGGGCAAAGTGTGAAAATGAAGATGGACTAATGCTTTCCGTAGGGTTAAAGCGTTGAGCTTTTTTTTTCTTTTCCTTTTTTTTCTTACGATGCTGAATCTAATCCAATAATTAATTAAGATTGCAAGAATTTTGACCACTAAAAGCTTAATGACACTATAATTGCATGGTTAGGGAGAAAAAAACCAAAAAAAAAAAAACCCAATTAACGCAAATCACGTGGAGCAGTGTTTCCCTAATCTCTAATCTTTATTACTAAATTTCCATCATTAATTTAAATCACCAACCCGCAAATGCAGCAAATATTTCCTACTATTATTATAATTAGTAAGGTTACAGAAGAAACTTTAGATGATATGTTATTTATTTACTACATATGAGAGGAAATGAGACACATGAAATTTTTTGTCAAACACTATGCATAATGGAAATTATTATTCATGAAAAAAAAAAAGTAGTGCAGAATATGAAAAAAAGTTTTAAAAAACACACACGAAATCATGAATTCTTCCTTCCCAAGCATAGTATATATGTAAAATATTATATACGTACTGCACAATTCAATTCATATTGTGCACATTCAGCAAGTTCATGAATAAAAAATTAAACATTTTTTCACATTTTTAATGGTAAACCTATTGATTAATTTAACTCTAAACTATATATCGAGTTAAATTAATTGATCAACATTACTAATTTGGTAAATCTTTTCATTATTTTATGAAATGGTTAATTACATGATAAAAATATAATTAAATATAATTAAAAATGATTAATAATTTTGAAATTTTTCTTTTTAGTTTCGACCCTTATTAGTGATATATCAAATTAAATATTTATTATTTTTTCTTGATAAATTTAGTTCTAGTCAATATTTAAACTTGTGAAATTCATAATTCATTTTAGTTTTATTTAATTAAAATTCATTAAAAATAAAAATAAAATTAACATTTTAGATGCGAATTATGTTAATTGTATATATGACTGATATGCATTAATTAATACTCTCTCTTATTGTTGATATATGTCTATCTACAAGTAGGTACACAAAAATATGAAAATGGGTAAAAAAATTACAGTAGATAAAAAATTAATTAAGTAAACCCAAAGACAATCCAAGAAATTAATTTGAACTCGTCTTAAAGAATCTGGAATCATGAATACCTAATCTGTAGTCTTGACAGAAACAGATCATGAGGACCCAACCAAGCATTCAACTCTGCACTTTGCAGACAAAACTTGACAAATGATAATGCAGGGGCCACATTTTTATTTTTATTTTTATTTGTTTTACTAATCTTTCAATTGGTTTTTGTTCTATATTAATTCCCCACATGCATGTCCCTTGTTTTGTGTCCTTCAGACACACACTCGTTACCTCTTCTCTTATTATTATTATAGTGCTAATTAAAGAGTAAATTGAGAAGATAACAGATTATCAAATCAATGGCTAAAGAGAATGATTTTTCAGAATTACTAGAAATTAAAGATTCTGGTGATGCTGTGTTTGATGATCATCTTATAAACAGTACTTCTACTACTTCTACTGATTGTACTCCTGATGAAATGGAGAATTATAAAGCCACCATTAATGGCGTTTCTCTTAATAATATTCCTGGCTGGTATGCTGATGTTCCTTATGGTTGGCCAGGTATTTATATTTAATTATATTCATCTAATTAACATTTCTTTTCTTTTCTTTTTCTTTTTCATCTATCAAGGAGATTCGTATATATTTTCTCTTTCATTGAATTTTCTAATTTAGTTCTAACAGGATTTGAACATGATATCTAATTGGAATTTTAGATTTAGAAATGTTACATTTTTCTTTTGGTTTTTCAAAAGCTTTATTAAAGAAACTTTATTTATCGCAAATGGTTTAGATTAAAAAAGAAAAAAACTTCATTAAAGTCTCTATTTTATTGTTTGCAAGTCAAAATAATTTCAACACGTAAATGGTTATTCTGTAGAAGCAGTTTCAAATGCATAATTACTTGTAAGAATAATTCTTAGACAGACTTGGAGGTGACAATGCTATTGAATTCACCAACTGATCAAGTTATGTACAGTAATTTAGATCATGATAAACTTTTGTTCTATTTTCTGAAAATCTTTGGATTAGTAACTTGTCGGTCTTATAAAAAGTAATATAGAATAACTAAAACTTTTAATTTTGATAATTATACATATTTATATATAACTAAAAATTTGGTGGGTGATCTACTATTATTATTATTATGATTACTTTTTTTTCACTCTCAAGGCAATATGATTAATTCTATCTAGCACCTTTATTTTCCTGCCACTTGTAAATTTATTAAGGGCTATTAGAGCTTATAATTCCTACTTAATGACAATTAATTAATTTGTACGTACAGGGGAAGCACACTTGTACAAGGTGGAAAAGGTCCTCTTTCATGGCAAGTCTGAATTCCAGGATCTTTTTGTATTTCAGGTACCTTAGCTTCCAAAAGCTGTGATATATATCACATACACTCTTGTGCGAAACTAGCTGACATTAACTAAGAAGTGAAAATTAATAAGAAATTCATAAAATTTAATTAATGGCAATAAGTTCAACAGGACAAAATTCAAACTCTAAACCTTTGTAATCCGAAAGATTTTGATGTCATATTAATAAATCACTCCATCTTTTAATATATATATATATATATATATATATATATATATATAGCAGCATACAAATAAATATATATGATCGTTTCTTGGTTGCAGTCATCAGCACATGGGAAGATTGTAATATTGAATGGAGCTCTCCAACTCACAGAGAAGGACGAGTTTGTCTACCAAGAAATGCTTACCCATCTCCCACTTTGCTCCATTCCTAACCCTAAGAAGGTCTTATTATAAACTCCCTCTGTTTTTATACATGCATTAATTTCATATATATATATATATTGTTCATAATATAGAAATCTAGTGTACTAAAACATATATTTTAACCTGACTGGTAAGAGAGCTTACTCATTTCCTTATCTATCAGGGTTTGATTTTCAAGATCAGTATTTAGGAGATAATTTTTGAATGCATAAAATTATATTATATCTTAGTTCTTCAACTTAATGAATTTATTGTTCTTACCCCTCCATTTATTTATTTTTTAATACTGTTCAGGTGTTGCTTATTGGAGGGGGAGATGGTGGAATTCTGAAAGAAATATCTCGACATTCCTCTGTTGATCAGATTGATATATGTGAAATCGACAAAATGGTGATTGATGTGAGTCTTGATATTATTAACACCATATATTCTTATTTAGGCATGGCAACCACTGCACTTAATAATTTGTCATATATTAATTATTGTCTTCATGTTTGTTTCAGGCATACAAACGGTTCTTTCCTGAAATAGCAATTGGATACAAGGATCCCCGAGTCAATCTGCATATAGGCAACGGTAATATTATTAAGTCAATTCTTTTAACTTTTTTTTTTTTTTTCTTTTCTTGAAGGAATTTCTTTTTCCTCCTTTAACAATGCAGGAATTGAATTCCTGAAGAACGTTCCTCAAGGAACCTATGATGCTATTATATTGGATGCATTCCAATGCATGGGTATTTCCTCTTCTAAATAAATTCCTAATAACAATATTTGAATAAGAAATCAAGTTCTCAAGGATTTTATATAAAAATTCAGGGCCTGAAGAAGAAGAAGTAGCTGATAAGTGCTTCCTAGAATCAGTGGCAAAGGCTCTTCGCCCTGGAGGGGTCATGTCTTGCCAAGCAGACAGCTTGTGGCACTCCGAATTTTCACTTGCAGATTACATAGCAAGATGCCGCAAAGCTTTCAAGGGCTCTGTTAGCTACGCATGGTGCACAACTCCTGCATATACCAGGCATGCATCAGCCCCTTTTTTCTTTTTTGGGTTAATTGTGCTCTAACTAAAGTTTAAACTTAGCTCGCACTTTAGAATACGATTCTAATACAACTAGTCGAAACTTATTAGTGTGAAGTCCATTAATAATTATTAAGGTTTTGTTTCAGCGGGATGATAGGTTTCATGCTTTGCTCCACCGAAGGGCCGCCAGTCGACTTCAAGCATCCTGTGACTCCATTGAACCCGGAGAATTATGGTGTAGCCAAAGGACCTCCCATGTTTTACACCTCAGAGGTATTTCCTTCACAACTCAGCATGTTTCTGAAAAATGACAGTATTTTCAGTCACTAACTGCTGCATTCTTTTGCAATTGCAGATCCATACTGCTGCATTTTGTCTGCCATCTTTCGTGAAGAAGAAGATGCTTGGTTCGAAAATCTGATATAACAGAAAGGAATGAGATTCAGACATAGCTAGTTTCCTTCTTTTCATTTACTATGGAAAGTAGTTTCAAAATAGGATTGCCGTCAACCATAGCAAAGTTTCTTTCTTGTTTCTCTTTTCTTCATAGTGTTGCTTGCAACAACAGATCAATGAATACCAATCTCTTTGGAACCTTGAATACTTCCAGATGTTTTATGGTAATTTTATTTGAAAGTATGAATAAAGATATTTACAGTTCTCCATACAAGGGGAAGAAAACGTTAGAACTAAAAGCACATTATCTTGACTTGAATTATGTGTTTCTCTATCACACTACAACTGAATTGGATGGCTTGCACATGTTAGGTCTTTATATTTTCAATAATGCAACAAGAGAAAAACTCGTGCAAAGTAGAATCATTATACCTTATATCCAACTCTTCCAGGATTTAACATGTTCAATAAATAAAGTAAAAAAAACTAATAAAGAGGGACCAATTCTAGCAACCAAGGTAACTGAAAATGTGAGTAAGCAGGATCATGGAAATCGCTTTGCATCATGGTCTTAGCAATATCGCTCGATGTGATTCTTTTAAAGTGGAAGTTGCTCTGTGTCATGATCTTTTGGGTTCATGGACATGATACAAAAGTAATGAGGAAGAAAGAAGTAAGTGGCTAAAAATACAAGCACTCCAAGATCAGCCTCTTCACCAACTGCTGGCCTGCGAGGATTTACCCAGTATATCTGGCTGGTACACCACAAGCAATAAAGGCTCGCTATGATCAAAATAAGTTTCAATGATTGGTACGATTGTTTTCTAGTGGACTTCATTGATTTCACCCTGCACGCCAAATGTTTTAAACAATATACAATACATCAAGGACCATTCCCGCACTAGAAATAAAACTGAACGAGAATAACCATGCCATGTTCCAAAAGATATAGACCTGTTAATGTAAATAAAGCCACCAATCAAGCAAGTGCATAAGATGCCAACCACCATAACAGCATCTGGATTGTTAGGTGCTCGATTCTTCCACCATCCAGTGCTCAATATCCAAGTATACATCGATGAATGCCCATTTTCCTGTATATTTTAATGGCAAGATGTGCTTCATCAACTACAGGTGCAAATAATTTTATTCTTAGAAGTTAAGTATGGCAACCCAGAGGCACAAAGAAAGGGGATGGTGGGGGGGGGAGGGGCCTGGGGGGGGAAATGTTTTCAGTATCACTTTTAACAATGAGGCCTTCTAGATATGCAAGTGTTTCTTACTTTTGGTGTTGCCCTCAACTATTTACTGGCTAAAAACATCTATAAACAATATGCTAAAAAACTTCAGGTCGAAGGTGGTGTGGCTGAATTTATTTACAAGGGAAAGGCAAAATGTTCCACACTCAATTAGGCCATTCAATGAGTTACAATTCAAGTAGCATATGAGATTCAAAGTCATTTGCTTCAAAATGTTGCTAATCCTCAGGGTATCCCATGCAGTAAACCCAAACCAAATGTATTTCATTCTGTCACCTTTCACATAATAGTACAGTAGTACACAACTTTGTGGCAATCATAGAAATGGATATCAAGCATGCTTCAAATCTGAAGAGTTAAAATTTTTCTCACATCACATTCCGTGACAACTAGTAATGTTGTAAACAAATGGTGCATGCATTTGTGATATACTATTTTAACAAAATGGATCATCGGAGGAAAGATAACTGAGATAATCATTTAAAATATTTTCTTTCTACATTGGAGTATTAATTCTTTTCTTCTGTTATCTATTAAATTAACCTCCACTTATTGTCACACTCTTACAGTACTCTTACAGCCTTGAATATTTAAGTAATCTCTTTCTATAAACATCTATAAATCTTGTATACTGAAATCTCCACTGCATCTCTATATCATGGAAATCAGTTTGTTATCAGGTTAAGTGTCTAACAAGTATCTATATGTTTTTTTTTTCACTTGTCATTAGCTTACCAAAATTATATTTTACTCCCCAGATTGATGAAATCATATCCTATACCTTGGTAAATGCTAAAACACAATATGTTTACTACATCACAATAAGCTTCCAATTGTATCACTGTAAAAACCTTTGAGCACGTGCCCCTTTACAAAAGGAAAGCTATCAATTCAACATCTAAAAACTTTACACATCAATCATCAAAAGACATTCAGTAGACTATATAACATTATTTATCATTGAAAGCATCGACATACATAAAAATGTTTCTCTTCTCCCAAAATTGTTAGAGGGGAAAACGGTTACAACAGCTAACATGCTGATCAAAATTTCTGAAAAGTTCCAGCATTACATACAAAGTATAGAAATTCATAAAACATCAAATACAAATCCAGGTGTCATAGCATGAAAGTCTTTGAATCTTACCTCAAACAAATGATCTAGGAAAAAGTGTGATAAACTCCCGGCAGACACCAACAAAAAGCACTGCCTCCTCGAAAGGGGCACCTGCAGAATAAGATTGCAGAAATATGAAAACTCCACGTCAGTAACACTAGACTATTGTAATGCAAGTATGCAACACTTGTGCAGTATTATTTATTGCAGCTGCAAGTAAGAACAAAATGCAGAGCAGAAAATTTAGAAATATATAGTCAAAGTCAAGTAACGAAGCCTAGCTAATGAATCCCGATATAACTAATTGAACTTAAACAAGAGCCAGCATAAAAAAATCCCACTTGCTCAAATTCATTGCCTCCCATCACAATGAAATCAAAACCTGAAACAAAATTTCAAAGCAAAACCAATCTGCATAACCACAGAAAAAAACAACCCAATGACCAAATACGTATAACAACCAAAAAAGAAGAACATAGCAAGAAAAAAAACATATATTGTTTAATTCTGTTGTAAATTGTAGTTCATAAAAAAAAATTAGAAAGCTCAAACAAATTTAATTAACAGATAGCTAAAATAATCACAAATCAAGGTTCCAAAGTATCAAACTCAAATGATACAGAACTCACCCCAGAGACTGAATCAAGAATCTTCCTTTGGAGCAAAAATTTGGATAACCAACAGTAAAAAAAACAAAAAGGAAGACCCAGAATCAAGACATAGCAGAAGGGATCATGGACATAGTCAGCTAGCGCAGAGCCTAAAGCCTGGGCGGAGGAACCTAAATTGGAGCCAAGCCACTCGGAGAAAGAGCCAATGTCTGGACCGAAAAAGGCGTTGATGGTGTAGGTGAGGGTATGGTGCGGGCTGAAGCGGCCGTTGGTCAAAGAGGTGAGGGCCAGACTTGAGCCCATCGTGTACATGAGATGCGGTCCGGGTCCTGGCATTATTGGCTAAGCAAATTCGTTAGTAGCTGGAAAAAGAAAGCAGGTATTCATTAGCTATACACCAGTCGCGGAGGCTACGTTGACTAAACGGCGACGTTTAGAATTTTTTTTTTCTTTCTTTCATATTTTTTTCACGATTTTTCTAGTGTTAAAAATAATTATTTGAGATAAAATTTAATTATATGATTATTTTAAATAAAAATAATTAAATTAATTAGAAAATTTGATATTTTGATATTTTTACTTTTCATTATTTAACTATATTTAAATTATTATTTCTTAATAATTATCTTAAAATACTAGTTTAGTGGTGAATCTAGGCTTCTATTATTATAGCGAATGAAAATATACATATAAAAAATAATTAAAAAATTAATTGAAATGAGATCATTTAAATAAATAATAAAAAAATATTTTTCATTAAATAAATATATTTATAATTTCAAATGAGCAAAATAATATTCATCCATATATTTTAATTATAACAAAATTTCACATTACAAATAATTTGAGAGAGAATGTTTGAACACGACAAAAAGTGAAAGAAAGAATTTAAGAAAAATGTCTTAATTTTATATTGAGAATATATATATATCTTTTCATGAATAAATAAAAAATTCAGATAAAATTAATTTAAAAAATATGTTGAAAATTAGTAGCTTTAATTTTAAAATAACAAGTTTAAAACTTGTTAATTAAATTTTTTTTTAATCATTTATGTCTTAAACTCTCTTGTTTTTTGTGCTTTTGAATTTAACAAACTAGTTTCGGTTCCAAAATAGAAGAACACAAGAAGCCCATTCACAATAAGGCCTAATTAATGTCCAGTTTAACAAGAATAAGCCCAATAACAAAAGAACTCCTTGGAGTAAATAATCCAGAAGATAAGCCCATCTTACATAAAAAAAAAAAAAAAAAAAAAAAAAAAGAGTATTGTTTCCCCCTCGTTGATGATAACTTTTTCAGTTTTTATTTTCAGTCAATATGGTCGTGCGATTTCTTCTTTTTGATATCCTTTATTAAATGTTGGATTCCTATGGTTTTATAAATTAAAAAATATATATTTTATATTAATAATTCACAAATTAATAAAAAAATAAATTGTTAAGTTTAGATTATAGAACTTTTATGATCGGAGAAATAATTGTCATTAAAATTATTTTATTTTTTTTTAAATTTAAATAATTTATTTTATTTTATAGATTATCGACTCAACATTGAATGAGACTAAGCAAAATATCCATTTTTTTAAAAAATAGTCAATCAAGAAAATATATTTTCTATTTTATATATATTAATAATATTAAAATATTTTATTTATTGAAAAAACAATAATAAATTCATCATATCATTAATAAGATTCTATACACTTCAATCCTTTAAAACTATAAATATTAAAATTATGAAAAACTTATGAAAATAAATTGCTTCATTTTTTTATAAAAATATTAATTATAGTTGTGTTCATATTTATAAAATAATAAATTTAAATATCATAAAAATTATTGATTAAAAATTTAATAAAATATTAAATTATAGCCCGCACTAATGTACGGGGCAAAAAAACTAGCATGGCATAATTTTATTATCAATCTCTCTCTCTCTCAGTATATGTATATATATATATATATATATATATATAATAAAAAAAAAGTTGTTTATAAAATTTTTCATCGTATATATTATATTTTTATAAATTTTAATTAAAATTTATATAAATCAATAAATATAATTTTTTTTATTAGTTTTATAATGAATTCGTATATTTTCATAATATAATAATATTCAAATTTGTCATAATACAATATATAAACCATCTAAAAAAACAAATTTGGTAGATTAATTAAAAATCAAAGATAAGCTACCATAATAAAAATAAACAAATTAATTGATCATAGAATTCTTATTCTATCTAATTAAACATGGAAAAGTATTTAGTGTAGAGTCAATTCCATATCCATTATGGGGCAAACTATGAGGCAAATCCATCAATTCAAAGATAAATCCCCTATTTCCTTCCTTTCTAGATGAGGATGAATAAAGAAAGGGTGCAGCCACCAAACTATATCTTGCGTCTCCAAGATATTAAGGAGATTCCCCCAATAGTAATCCAATTCTCAATTTAATTTACCTTCTATTTGAATTCTATTTAATATATATATATATATATATATATATATATATATATATATATATATATATAGTAATCCAATTCTCAATTTAATTTACCTTCTATTTGAATTCTATTTAATATATATATA
>CANXYC011869887.1:0-16824 GCA_948193065.1 Aleurites moluccanus
TCATTACTCTCCTTACACAGTTCATCCGGGGGTAACAAAGATGTATCATGACTTGAAGGAATATTATTGGTGGCCAAACATGAAGGGTGATGTAGCAAGGTTTGTCTCCAAGTGCTTAGCTTGTCAGCAGGTGAAATTTGAGCATCAGAAACCCTCAGGTTTGCTTCAAAAGATCCAACTGCCAGAGTGGAAATGGGAATAAGTAACGATAGATTTTATGGTGGGATTGCCAAGATCACAAAAGGGGTATGATTTAGTACGGGTGATTGTGGATAGATTGACCAAGTCAGCTCACTTCTTAGAGGTAAAGACAATTTATACAGTTGCACAGTATGCACAGCTTTATATGGACAAAATTATACGGTTACATGGTGTTCCATTAATGATTATATCTGATAGAGGCACTCAGTTCACCTCTAGGTTTTGGCAGAAGTTCCAGGAGGCATTGGGTACTATATTGCATTTTAGCACAGCATTTCATCCTCAGACAGATGGATAGTCATAAAGGACTATTCAGATATTGGAGGATATGTTGAGGTTGTGTGTTTTGGATTTAAAGGGAAATTGGGATCGCTTTCTACCACTGATAGAGTTTGCCTATAATAATAGCTACAATTCTACCATTGGGATGGCACCATATGAGGCTTTGTATGGCAGAAAATGCAGATTATCTATACGTTGGGTGGAACCAGGTGAAAAGCAATTAGAGGGGCCAAATCTAATCAGAGAAACAATGGAAAAGGTTCCTATTATACAGGAAAGGATAAAGACTGCTTTTAGCAGGCAGAAGAGTTATGTGGATCCCAAAAGAAAAGATATACAGTTTGCAGTGGATGATCATGTATTTCTGAAGATCTCTCCCATGAAAGGAATGATGAGGTTTGGAAAGAAAAGCAAGTTGTCACCAATATATATTGGACCCTTTGAGATTTTGGATCGGGTTGGTAATGTATCGTACAGACAAGCACTTTCACCTAATATGGGTCACGTACATCCGGTGTTTCACATTTTTATACTATAGAAGTATGTTCCAGATCCATCCCATATTCTTCAACCCCAAAAGATTGAGATTGATGAGGCATTGTCATTTGAAGAAGTAGTAGTATAGATTATGGACCATCAAATTAGACAACTTCGGAATAAGAGCATTCCAATGGTTAAAATACTGTGGCACAGCAGAAGTGTAGAAGAGTTTACTTGGGAGAGTGAGGCTGAGATGAGACACAAGTACCCACACATGTTTCATGTGTCAGGTTTTATTCTGCCCTATAACCTTAAAGTAAATTCGAGGATGAATTTATTTATAGAGGGGCAGAATGTAATACCCTAGTCAAAACCTAGAACCTGAACCACAAAGGGCTACCTTGAAAATTTTGATTTGACTTTATTGTTGTGATTTACTATATGTCTATGCTTGAATTTGACATGTATGCATGTTTTATGATGCGTTTGTATGATTAGAGGAGGTTAAAAGACTGTTAGGAAGTAATCAGGTAAAATTATATTTTTGGTGAACTAGGGGCAAAATGGTCATTTCACACCCTTTGAGTTTTTATGGAATTAGTGCAAATTAACACTATATTTGATGTTAAAAAAAATATTAGGACATGAAAATTGAGGTGTAATAGTCATATGAATTAATTTTGGAAGATTAAAGCCGGTAGAAAATAATTACGGGAGACTTTAATTGAAAAGGGATCAAATTTGAACTAGGGGTAGTATAGTCTTTTCCTAAGGTATATGGACTTATTTGGTGCATGAAAATGCATGGTAACCATTTTAAGTTAACCTAAATCAAACCATTGAATGGAAAGATCAAGAATTGAATGGTTAGTAAGCTAGGTTGTATATTCTTTACTATAGAATCAATGTATGGGATTATGAACTTGATAAGTATACACCTCTTCTTCAACCTTAGCCATTTTTCTTGCAAACTTTTCTCTCTCTCCCTAAGCTAAGTTTTGGCCATTTTTGTTCTACTTGATACCGAATTGTTTTCTTTCATTTCTTGATCCAAACTAGTTAATTCAATCATCCTAAACTCAATTCTAACCTTGGAATCAAAGAAAAATCAAGAAAAATTGATAAATCAAAGCTTGGAAAATTTCAAAGAACTATTAAAGAAGTAAGTTTTTTAACATTCCTTTGATTCAATTTTAATCTTTAAATGATCTTTGATATTAATTCGTAAAAAATATATGATTAGGTTGAAAGAAAATAAAAAACTTGGAAGAGGTAAGATTTAAATGTGTTAATTTGATGGAGTTTTGGTTCAAATGTGATGCATTTAGTGTGTTTGTGATGAATTAGTAGCCATTTGATGAAAATAAATTCATTTGGTTGGTTTTCAAGGAAGGCCGAATGGTATGTCATTTAAAAAAGAATTGGTACTTTGGTGTTTAATAGGTTAGAATGCTTGAATGTTATACATTTGATGTGTATTTATGTTGTTTGAATGATTGGTGTTGAAAAATGAAGGAATAGAGGGAATTCCATCAAGGCCGAACCATGTCTAGTTTATAGGTTTAATGGGTTAGGTTGAAGAAATTGGGAAGGAAGGGTTTGAATGTGGATAAATGGTGTATGAAATGCAAATGTATAAGTTTAGATATGAAAATGATGTTTGATATAAGTATACTTGAAATTAGGTGTATGTATGACATGAAATGTTGAACTAGGTGTGTATAAGTTTTTAATTTGGCATAATAGTGATGAATATATGAAATGTAAGTGAAATATTGTGATAGAAATGTGTTTGATGTATAAAGGAATGGAAAAGTGTTAATTGTGTAATGTGATGTATATAATGTATTTTGATGTGAATAATGTGTTTTGTAATATTTACAAGTCTTACCGGAGTGTTATATATGAAAATAGGTAAACTTTCGGGTAATCCAGTTAGAGGTGACGAGTGGCGGGCCAATTAAGGCCTACGAGTTGTGTACCGGGGGTTAAAGTGGACTTTTTGGATCTAAGGTGAGTTTATATATATAATCCTGCATCATTTGCATCAGATATCATATAATATATCATTTGGAATGATAAACCAACACTTGATATCTTAAAGTACCTACATTGCATTTTTACCCCTAAATAAGCCTACCGAAATTGCCTAAATTGACCTAAACTTTGACTAGCCATAAAATGAAACCTAAAAATCCAATTGAACCCCCACTTGGCCCAATCATATACTTTTTTCCTAAGTTTTAAAATGATACTTTATGGATCACTTAAATCCATTGATAGCATAGTTAACCAGAAACCACTCAAAAATCCCAAAACAGACCCGTAACAGCGAGTGCTAATTGCAGCAGCGTAATTGGGACCCACAGGCCATTTTTACCACTTGACCTAAATTTATTCTATTATTCATTACGGATATATATTGGACTGTTCCACCCCTATATGAGTTGAATTTATGCTATATTTAATGTTCGATTGAGCTCTCATATGGTATTATAACAGGGCTACCTTGATGGTATAGCGGATAATTCCATCGACCGTGTGCACACTAGTATTCATTGGACCCTTGTTAGGGAGGGGTGTCATATTCTCTAGCCCTAAGGATTGATCTCCCTTACATATATTGGATTATGCACGATTGTGTTATTATAGTGCGATTGCACTTTTCATTGGACCCAACCCTATTATATCTTATGAGATTTGACTCATACACTGGATATTCATATGGAAATTTGTTTCACCCCATAATTGCCATCTTATATTATTTCCACAGGTCATTTGTGAGAAATCATGGTATTATGAATATTTACTACATTTTTATATATATAGATTCACTGAGTATTTTTATACTCACCCCCATGCTTGTCATTATTTTTTTAGGACCGCAGTGAGACTCGGATTCCATTGGCACTATCTATCCTCGCCTTGGAATTTTTCTACTTGTATTATGTAATATTCGAGTCTTAAACAGTATATGTAAATATTTGTACATTATTAAAGATTTCATGGTACTGTAACCTAAATAGAGACATATATGTGTGTGGTTGTATTTCTTTTAGTCTTACTTATAAACTATGCTATGGATGTGTATGATTTGATACATATGATGAGTTGATATTGGAGGTTAAATTGGATGTTGATAATGAAGTTATATTGAGAGTGTTATTTGCTTTTTCTATAGGGGGATATAGTCACATATTAGAGGAGATGCTGTCGAAATTTCAGTAGAAATATTAGGTTATATTTGAGTTGAACTATAATAGGAAAAGTATAAATTTCAATGTTTATAAGTTTTATTAATTTGAACATGTGAATTGCTTGCCATATCATATTGATAGTTGGTTTCTTCGTGGTACTGGTAGCTTAGGCAATACCCATACCCTAGGACCGTCGCGGCTCCCAGGTTGGGTCATGATAGCTTCCACCTATTTCGTGAAGTAATCTATTGCCACCAGAATATACTCATGCCCATTCGAAGATTTAGGACTGATGGGCCTTATGACATCAATACCCCATGTATCAAAAGGCCAGGGAGTTGCAGTCGGATGCAATAGGACAAGAGGTCACTTCTAAAGCTTGGCAAATATCTAGCATTTATGACATCTCTGTAGAAACTTAGCACAATCTCCGTTCATTGTGAGCCAAAAATACCCTAGATTTCTTGATTTTTCTAGCCAATGTAAAACCATTCATGTGCGGGCCTTCGTCGCCGCTATGCACCCATTCCATGATATGCTGATCTTCCTCTTCCGTCACACATCTGAGGTGAATGTTATCCTATGCTCTCCTATATAACATGTCACCATTTGGTATGAAATTATTGGCCAATTGCCTTAGAGTCCTCCGATCTGATTTGGATGTCCCTTCCGGATACTGGTCATTTTCAAAAGACTGAATAAGTCCCAATACCATGGTTTACCATCGACTAACTGAACTTGTATATATGCTATCTCATAACCTAGTTACCTTTGCACTTCAATAGCCACAGGTCGTACAATTTCATTTCCTATCATATCTATCATAGATGCTAGAGATGCCAGAGCATCGACGAACTGATTCTTGGCTTGAGGCAGATAATTCATGAAAACTTTCTACTAGATCGGCCACGCATTGATAGTGAGGCAGATAAATGCTCTTCTTTTATCTTTCATTTACCCAAAGCTTGTGAAACTATCAAATTAGAATCCCCATAGACCTTTAGGTGATCAATCCTCATATTGGTGGCAACCTCTAAACCACATATGCAAGCTTCATATACTGCTTCATTGTTCATCACCTCAAAAGCTAACTTAATGGCCAAGGGTAAATGATACCTATTGGGTGTGACAAGTACTATTCTAGCACCATAACCCTTGTTGTTGGCTGCTTCATCAAAATATAACTTCCAAACTTCGGGTTCCAAATCCATGACGTCCTCATCCGGAAACTTGGGTTGAAATGGTTCACCATCTAGTGGGGCAGCAGATAATTGGTCAGCTAACACACTTCCTTTGATAGCCTTCCTTAGAACATATTTGAGATCGAAAGCTGCTAAAACTGCCAACCATCATGTCATCTTGCTGTCAAGAACTGGCCTCTCCATAAGGAATTTCAAGGGGCTCTTGTTAGCGAGGAAATACGTAGTGTACGAACCCAAATAATGTTGCAGCTTATGGCATATCCAAACCAAGAGAGACATAACTGCTCAATCTGATTGTACTTGAGCTCATGAGCAAGCATATGCTTACTCAAATAATAGGTGGCATTTTCCTTATATGAATCCATAGCATTTTGAGCACGCATTGCCCCCATAGATTCTTTAGTCACAAAGAGGTATAACAGCAAAGGTCTACTGGGCCTAGGCGGTTGCAAGACAGGAGGATTTAGCAAGTACTGCTTGATCTTTTCAAGAGCTTGCTGACATTCATCATTCCATTCCTTAGGAACTCCTTTCCTTAGTAATTTAAAGATGAGTCCACAAAAGTCAGCCAGTTGGGAGATGAACCGACTAATGTACTGTAAACGTCCTAGAAATCCCCTAATCTCTTTTTCTATTTTTGGAGCTAGCATCTTTAAGATGGCTCTTGATTTAGCTGGGTCTACTTCTATCCCCTTTTTACTTGCCATATGGCTTAGAAACAAACCCAAGGACGTACCAAAAACAAACTTTACCGGATTCAACTTTAGATTGTACTGTCTCAACCTAAGGAAGAAACGCCTTAATGCATCTATGTGTCCTTCTGCTGTTTTGGACTTGATGACCATGTCATCAACATATACTTCCACATCCTTGTGAATTATGTCATGAAAGATAGTTATAGCCGTAATCTGGTATGTTGCCCCGCCATTCTTTAAACCAAAAGGCATGATCTTGTAGCAGTAGGTGCCACATTCTATCACAAAGGTTGTCTTTTCCTTGTCATATGGATAGACTTATATTTGATTATACCCCGCATATAAATCAGACAAGGAGACTACCTCAGATCCGGCTATGCGGTCAACCAATAAGTCTATGTGAGGTAAAGAAAAATCATCTTTTGGACAAGCTTTGTTCAGATCCCTATAATCCACACACATTCTTACTTTCCTATCCTTTTTGGGCACAAGCACTATGTTGGGTAGCCATGAAGGGTAAGTGACAGGTTTAATGAAACCGTTCTTCAATAACCTGGCAACTTCCTCTTTGATCTTGAGAGACCACTCCGCCTTCATCCTCTGTAACTTCTATTTTACAGGCTTTTTATTCTCGTAGGTTGGAATCTTATAGACTGCTATGCTTGGATCGATACCCGTCATGCCTTCAGGTTGCTAGGCAAAACAATCTAAAAATTCTTGAACAATCTTGACTAAAGAAACCTTATCATGGAATTATGATGCAATGAATGTGAATTTCAATTTATCATCTGTGCCCAGATTTATTGATTCTTTATTTTGTTCTTTTATTTCATTTATTTCTTTTTCTTTTGATGCCTCTTTTAAATTGGATTCAGGGAGAAGGGAAAAAAACTCAAGGATATAAAAGGAAAATTGAACTTTTTCATTGCAAACAAAAGTTTCATCCTCATGGACTACATCAAAATTAAAAGAAAGAACAAAGAGATCCTTTATAGACTCTACAGAGGAAAAAGAAGAAATAGACTCAACAAACTCTGACTTTAACTTGGACTTGGTCGGAAAAGAAAACAACTCATCAAGGCCGAGAAGCTTCTCAATGTGCCAATTATCAAGTGCAGCAAGGTTGGATGGATAAGTCTGGCCGGGTCTGATTCTAGTTCATTTCCAATCATGAGGACTTGCTCAAAGAGAGTAGCCTCTATATTTTCCTCGTAATCTTACTCTAATAGGTAGATGGGCTCGCAATCCTCCAAATTGAGCCTGATATCAAAGAAAATTTCAAAACCTAGGATTAGCTTTTTAGTAACAAGACAAAACTATGGTTCAACAAAACCATAAAAGGGAAAGTCCTCTCCTTTTTTTTTCAAAATGTCCATTCAAGGTTTTAAAATAGGGGCGCATCTGCCAGTCACAAGTCTCACCTTTCCTCTTAGCCTCAGCTCTTATTTTAGCTTCTATCTCAACCTCCTCCAAATTCTTTTCAGTAGGTTTATAACCAAGTCCAAAAGGTGGGTTGGCTACTGGGTACTCGTTGAAAGAGGTTATTCCCTACTGGTTCCTCCTAAGACCTAAAATGGGGAAGTAATTCATTTTCTTTAAGATGTTAGCCATAGCTATATTTTCGAAAGGATCAAAATCAAAGGGGACTGTCTTTACCTCCTTCTTGTTCAATGAACTAGATGGTGTCAAAAGAGAAACCAGACAAAGGGATAATGTTTGGTTTGGGCTGAATTCCCAAAATGAGTGCAGAACTGGTGTCACGTCCCAATTTTGGAACATGACGGTCCTAAAATGTAGGAACAATAGAAGGCTACCGACATCCGTAGAACCCTTCTTTAACCTATAAACATCACCTACTATAACATATCTATATTTATATAATCAATCTATCTGTCATCATCTCTGATCATATCTAATCTCAACACATCTCATTTACATTTTAACTAATAATATTATAGACCATACTAAATATAGTCATTCCAATAATTTACATATCCATGGAGCATCTAAAATATATAAAAGGAATATATACAAGTTCAATATTTACATTATTATAACAAAGCTAGATCCACTGAAGAAGAAATCTTAAACCAGCTCTATTCCTGACCTGAAAAGATAAAACTACTAAAAGGGTGAGTATTTTCATACTCAGTGAGTCAATATATATATATATTATCATACATTAAGCTAGGTAGAAAACAACAAATGAACAGTACTAATAATTGACTTATGGATAGTACATCAAAGGACCAAATCAAGGGAAATGGTTTATAGACATCAAATATAGATGTATAGGCACTAGGAAAAATAATAACCATGTATATATAACAGATATTGGGCCATGAAACACATATCATTATCAATATAACATGTAAATAGCATAAGGTGGACCAGACCCCATGACTAGGATCATAACCCTTCTTAGATAGGGTATCACTGGAATTTTATTATGCACAATATTGATGATATTTACCCACTATCCCATCAGTAAGGTAGCTCTGTTATACAAACATTAGAATATGTTAAAGATAGCATATAAGATATCAAATAGGCAAGAGATATAGCAAGGCTCAATTTTTGTAACTTTAGCTCATTTGAGCTGTTTAGGCAAGTAAACACATATAGGATAATTATCCTTAACAAATGAACATTATAGTATAGGCAAAATTCCATAAAAGTCATTTAGGATACAAGTTCAAAATATGTCAAGAAGACACATTTATACTTGTGATAAAGAAAGGCACCCATTTTAACAAATTTAGTAACAATTAGTTTATTAAGGAAATTAACAAAGGTCATTTCGTCGAGCACTTGGTGGGCACCACTTTAGGACCAAATAAATATAGTTTTGGGACATATTGATCAAAAGCCAAAGTTCACAATTCAAGCCTTAATGGCAACAAATACAAAGGCATTATCAAACAGGATTTATATACATCAATAAACAACACAACCAAAGCTTGAATTCAAGGAAAATTCAAAGGAAACTCAAATGAAACACTTTGGACAAAAAGTTGTGGGAATTTAAATGGATTCAAATTGATCAAAGAAAGGTTTAAACATGCATAATAATATACATATAACTCACTAGAATCGATGAATCGATTGTTTACACGATAAAACACCGATTTGCTTATAACAGGCAAAAACAGTGTTCTTCGGTTTCCTTCGATTCTACAATCAATTTTATAACATATTTAGCCTTAAATATATGCTAACTAACATATTTAAACATCAATTAGAATTATGGAATCCTATACAAAAAATCCATTTTAAACATAAACCTCGTTTTAGGTTTTCTACAATTTCGATCCAATCTTGAAATCTATCAATCTAATCATGTTTATAATCATTTATGTAGCTTAAATGAATCAAAATAATGAAGAAAAAATCATCCTCACCTGAATTCTTCAAGTGACCGAAATTTAGGTTTGGTGTTTCATCAATTTCTAGCTTGAATTTCTTAGAATTTTTTATGGAAACTAGCTTAATCGGTAGTTTAACTGAGTTTTCTATCGATTTTGCTTGAAGTTTGGATGAAATTGGTGGAGTTTTGGAGGAGGAGAGTTTCAGATGGTTGTCTATGGAAGGTGGAGGAAAATTTTCTATTTAATGAAGAATTAGAACATATTTATATGAATTAACTTTCAGTTAATTCGATTCCCCCCCCCCCCCCCTCCCCGACACTTCTCGTATTCGCATTTTGAACCCGAAACTTTTAACTATTTATCTTTTTGTCCCATTTCAATTCTGAAACAATATTTCTTATATTTCTCCAGCTTATGAGTCTAATGGTGATATTAAAAATTTAAAATTTCGAACCCGTTTGTTAATCAAAATGTCAACGTGCTTACCTATCCACCGGGTCGATTTTTAGCGATTTGTCAAATCACTCAAGTATGATGTTCTAATGTCTAAACTATAACTTTATTTATGCTTAAACAACATATATTCAAGGTTATATAAATAAAATTTGAGGGTGTTACAGCTGGGAACCTCGCTTTTACCATGTATGTCACCCTGATTATTACCACAATAGTCCCACGTGGCATTTTAAGCTTTTGGTGCAAGGAGGATGGGACTTCTCTTTCCTTATGGATCCTAGGTCTTCCAAAGAGGAGATTAAAACAAGTGGGCACATCAATCACTTGGAAAGGGATTGGAGTAGTAATTGGTCCGATTGTCACATCAAGAGTTGCCGCACCTAAAACTTCTCTCTTGGTATTATCATATGCCCTCACAATCTGGTTGGAGGGAGTAAAATCTATAGCCTTCAGGACCAAACAACTG
The DNA here is from genome assembly GCA_948193065.1 of Aleurites moluccanus. NCBI lineage: Eukaryota > Viridiplantae > Streptophyta > Magnoliopsida > Malpighiales > Euphorbiaceae > Aleurites > Aleurites moluccanus. The sequence goes on from CANXYC011869887.1 coordinate 10,348, forward strand.
GCAACATTCAGGGATGACCCATTATCTATCAAAACCATTGGGATTGTCTTCCCTCGGATCAACACAGTTACATATAGTGCAAGATTGTGATTTTCTCCTCCTTTAGGTAAATCATGATCTGTGAAGGAGAAGGAAGCCACCTTGGTCGAGCTAGTGAGTGAGGCAACCAAGGTTTCAGGAGAAATGTTGATCAGGCTTGGCATTGATTCAACGCCTTGCAAAGAGCTTGGCGATGTGGGAAGGATGACTGGATGAGACTCCAAATGGAGATGTTGGCTTAGCTTTTCTTCAATTGCTTGAGGATAACATCCTCTTTAGGCTCATTATTTATCTTTTCCATGGGAGGGGGAACAGGCTGAACAGGCTGTTGGATTGATGAACTTGGCTAGTAGAGTCTCCCACTTCGGGTCATTGCATCTATCTTTTCCACAAAGTCATTCAAGTCCAGGACACAACAAAAATCATCATTTGATCAAATCAAAAAGATTAGATCAATTTTCATGTCAGAAGAGTGAAGGACATTGACATTGACCTTATGGTTTGGGAGAGGATTAGTGGTGATGTTGGGTTTGGCCTTTAGTGGAATAATATCACGACTGTCCACCAAGTCTTGGATCTTATGTCTCAAGGCCTTGCAAATGTCTATTTTGTGCCCCATACCTTGATGATACTCATAATATTCATTTACATTCCAACTTTTGGGCAAGGGGTTTGGGGGTGCTCTAGGTTCTAAAGTCTTGAGCATATTTGATTCCAAAGCCTTCTTATAAACCATAACCAAAGGCATACCCAAATCTGTGAAGGACCTTTTTTCAAGTCTTATAGGAGGATGATTGGAAATAGCAGCAACTTCCCCGCCTTTCTGATTGGAGGGAGTATTGTGGCCATAGTAGGTATTTTTTCTATACCTTGAACTAGAGGATTCTTCTTTGATTTGCCCGCTTTGGATCAGATCCTCTATCTTCGAAGCAGTGGCAATAAGAGCTTTGAAATCTGGCAAATATTGGGTTTGGAGATAATTCTGATAACTTGAGAGGAGATTCTTAATAATTATATCAATTTGCTCTTGCTCAGTGGGCATGTTCATCATTTGGGCTGCTTTAGCCCTCCATCTTGTTAGGGAAATGGAGAAAGACTCCCTTTGTTGTTGTTTGATGGTCTCCAAATCCCTTCTGGTGATGTCCACCTCGATATTGTAATGATATTACTTGACAAAAGTATTGCAAATATCATCCCAAGTTTTCTTAAAATTGATGTCCAAGTCAACAAACCATCTCATTGCAGCACTTATGAGCGACTGCTAGAACAATTGAGCAAGGAGCTCATTATCCACCCCTAATGGGTTCATGGCTCCCACATACATCTTTAACTGGGTCTTTGGGCAAGTGGTGCCACCAAATTTGTCCATGCTAGGCATCTTGAATTTTGGAGGAACCCTAGCATTCGGAAAAAGAGTAAGAGCATCAACATCAATAAGATCCTCATGCTTCTTGATGTTCTTAAGAAGCCTTTTCATAGCTTCAAATTTTTCCATTAACTTCTTGGTTTCGGTCGGGTTAGAGCTTTCTCCTCCATGAAAAAAATTCGGGGAGGAGGATGGAGATGTTCGACCATTCAGGTTGATAGCTAGGGGAATGACAACTTCTAGAGCTTTCCCACTATTTGTCAGATCAATAATAGGATTAGGCGGAAGGGATGAAGATGCATTAGGAGCATCGGCTTGATGAGTACTTGATCCTTGACCCATCATTGTTTTCACCTCAGTGAGGATGGGTTGGCGCTGTGTATCAAGGGCATGGTCTAAAGCAACACGAAAGTTATCCTCTTACTTCTTAAGTAATGTAGCTAAAAGTGTTTCCATAGCGTCCATGCTGGGTGTTGTGCTTTCCATTTCTACCTTTCAAAAGAAAAAAAAATCGAAATCAGGTCATTGTGGTCCAAACAAAACCTAAACAAAGGTGGGAAGAAGGACCTAGTCTAAGTGAGGTTTGAAAATTTATGGGTGGTGCAACGGGCTCAAAGATTCTGGGCTTTGATTTGACCACTGACTTCATTGGTTCTTAGTCCACAAATGCATGAATGCATGATTATGCATGTATGCATGTGTATGAAAAAATTAGTTCTTGATGACAGTTTAACATTATCATGGTTCATGGGCCCTAAGGTTCAAGGTCTAATGTTTATTACATGAAGGCTAGGTAGTTTGGTTTAAAGGGTACCCGTCACACTAGAGCAGTGATATACCTAACCAAATGTGAAACAATGAGTTTCACGTGGGTCCAACAGTACAACTGCTCGTTACACTTCAAAAAGGATTTGAAGATTCGTGGCTGGATGATGCTTTTGCTATCTCCCAACATACTCAAAAAGAGTTGTCGAATCAATGCTACTTGCTATCCAAAGGTTGAATTTCGTAACTGGTGATGTAGTGATGCATGAAAATCAAAGTTAAACTAAAAGCTAAGTAAAAAGTCTCTTTTGAAAATATTTTCAACTAATTGGTAGTCCTCTTTAACTTTTGAGAAATTTTGTCCCCAGCGGAGTTGCCTACTGTGAGGCCTCGCCCGAGCACCTTGTCCCGGTCCAACTAAATGGGATCGGAATGCTCATTTGGGATTATTTCTCACGAAGGGGACGACTTTAGTGCCTTTTGAAAATGATTTTGATGTTTTGATGTAATACCCTAGGAAGTCCTACCTTAAATGCATGATATAGTTCTCAGTTTTTGGGTTGAAATTATTAAAATGATTATAAATAATTTTAGAGACACAGTTGGAATGCAAACGAGATATTTTTCCGAAAATCGTCGGTGTCGAGAACACTACCAGGAAAATAGCAGTCCGATAAATTTAAGAATTTCTGACATAGACTTTGGGGATAAAATAAGTTAATTTTATGTGAAATTATGGTGAAAAAAAAGAATTGAATAATATTTTAGAACACTGAAAATACGAGTAATAGCAAAATTATAAATAAAGGCAACTTTGGGGCTAATTATGAAAATCCATTGTTTAGGATACAGAAATGACCCAGAACTATTTTTAAATGATGGAACAACTTAAAATAAGTTATTTCACTCCCCACACTTGAGATTGAATCTAAATAGAATAGACAGAATAAATTACAGAAAATTTTGGAGTCAAAAATATAAATAAGGAAAATTTTGGGCCAAAAATGCAATTGAATAAAATTGTGGTACCCATCCATTCTAGAAATCAGCCAAGGTGGCTGGCCATAATAGAGAAGAGATGATATTTTTGATAAAAAAAAATGATTAATTGATTTATTAATTAATTGAAAAGGTGCCAAATAAGCCAATCTAGAATTTTCTACTCTTATTTTATCAAATATTTTATAAGAAATTTAGTGTATATGTAAAGAGAGAAATGGATGGCCATTTGAAGAGATTTTAGGCCGAACCATGGAGAAGGAAAAATCAAAGAAATCTTTCTTCCAACCTTTCCAAAGAATCAACCAAAAATAGATAGGAAATTGAAGAAGGAAAAAGTTTTATGAAGAAAATTGGATAGAAAAATTATGTTCAAGCTTTTGGTGGAACAAAAGAAAGTGAGATTCAAGTATTTTGATTTGAGGTATTATTATTAAACTCATTATTTTAATTGAATTTATGTAAGTTATGGTTTAATAAAATAGTAAATTAATTTATTTAAGTTAAAAATGTAAAGAAAGAGCTAGGGTTAATGTAGTTTCTGAAATCTGATTTGAGACAGTAACTTATGACTAATATTCCAAAATTTTAATGATTGAATTTGAGGATGGTTAAAACATGAAAGTTGTAGATAAATATATTAATTAGATTTTTGTAAAATAAATTTAGAAAATTCGAAGTGAAGTAAGAGTTATTATGTAAAAACTGTGACTGGCCTGGAATTAAGTTTTCTAAAAAATGATACTATATTTTTATTGTACATAATGATAGATACAGAATTAGAAGAAGTGTTTAACATGAAAAGTGTTCATTTATATCTTATCTATAATCCTGTAAAAAAAATTTAATTGGATTTGTGGTTTATGAGATATTAGGTCATAAGTGTAGACTGTCCGGAATAACTAATAAACATAACATAGGTTATAGAATTCTATTAATATAAGGACCTTAAAGTTTGAATTAGAGAAAGTATTATACATTAAAAATGTTAATCTATATGTTATATAAATGTTTGTAAAAAATTTTTGTTATTTGATGAGCACAGAATTTATTTTTAGGCATGAAAACCAGGTATATCTAGATAAAGGTTTTAGGGCAGTAATTTAAATTTGGAAATTCACTAATAATTGTTCAGTGATCCAAAAATTCTAAAATTTGGATATGTTATAATATTATATGTCTATTTTCAATAGGAAAAGTAATTACAATAATTGAGTAAGTATTGATTGAATTATTACCAAAAGAACATAATCTGCCAGAATAGGATTGCAGGCAGAATGCAGGGTAGCAGGGCTGGTTATAGGCCTAAGTTTAAATTAATACCATAAATTGTGTAGTGATAACTTTAATGTGAAATTTGGATATGTTAGAACCTTATATGTTAAGTTTAATTAGGAATAATAATTGAAGCAATTAGATAATTGTAAAGAGAGATATGAGTAATGGAACATAAACTGCCAATAAAGAATTTTGCACAGAAAAACCCTAGTAACTTGGAAATTTGAGGAATTTTCTTTAATATAAGTATAAGTAATGTAAGTTTATGTTAAATAGTATATAAATGGAAATTAATTAGATATGTAGATTCAATAATGAATAAGAGACGTGATGGGTACCATAAGAAATAAGACAAAGAATCAAGGATAAAGGAAAAGGGAAATATTCAAGTTATAAGCTAAGGTGAGTAATGTATACATCATATTCATGCCATGATATGTTGACCCAATGAACATGTTTTCTTCTTGATTAAATGCCACTTGTTATCGTTGATCATTCTTTGATCTTCCTAAAGATTGAAATTTATCCATATTCATTTAGTGCTATTGATATTGAAATGCCTTTTGTGTACTGATTGACAAGTAAGCCCATGTGTATCGATCAAAAGCCATTGTACCATAATTTTCCTAATGAATACTTGATATACCATTGGCCTATTTACATGTGGATTTGACAGAGCTGTCTCACCGACGGGGTAGTGGGTACATACCGTCGATAATGTGCATATTGACTATATGTGATACCCTAACTGGGAAGGGTTAACTGTCTTAGCCATAGGGCCTGATCAGCCTTATGTACATGATATGAGATTGACATGAGATTATATGTGTCTAGCCCTATATCTGTCTTATCTACATGATACGAGTATTATTTACCTATTCATTGATTCCAAACTTATATCTTATTGCTTACCATTGATATTTTTATTACCATATACTTATATCTTATATTTAATGATGTATACATGCTCACTGAGTATTTTATACTTACCAAATAGTGGTTTATAATTTTTATAGGGACGAAATAGAGGAAGCTGATTCCAAGTCAATTTCTTTGTCGACTTGGAATGTCAAGTACATCAAGGTGGAATTTTATTCTCTAAAGGTCGTGAGTGTCAACTCTTAGAGCTCCATGGTACTGTATATTATTAGATGATTGAGTACTATAATGATGTATAAACATTGAAATAATTGAAAATTCAGTGGCATTAAAAAAAGTGTAATGTGTAATGTTTAATGATTGATAATGACAATGATAGTGAAGTGACAGAGACAGTGATACTAAAAATGCTAAAATAATAGTTATATGTTTTAAAAGAGATTTAGAAATGCCATATATATTTGTTGAACAGTGAAATTGATGGTATAAGGATGATAAATTATTGAGAGTGTAAAAATAATTTTAGTGCAGGCTATGAAATTTTTGAAAGACCCAATTTTGGGTATGGAATAGCATTAAAATTACAAAGGAAACTCTGACAAAATTTCTGAAAAATTTACAAGTAATAAATAGAATTTTAATATTAAGGGATAAAGTACAATTTTGACTCTGCCGTTTAGCACTAAGAGCACATTAACTTTTAATATTTTTCGAGATATAATTTTGACCCTAACGTTATTAAAATCTATAATTCCAACCCTTTAACCGTTAACTTTTCTCCCTAGGCCCCACAAAGATTAAAAAAGTAATTGGCAAATTATAATTTAGTCCCTAAAATTTTATTTATTTACAAAAAAAGTATTTTTTTAAATTAAAAATATAATAAAATAAAATAAATTAATAACTAAATAAAAATTAATTATTTTATTTATTTAAAATTAAAAAAATATTATTTTTAATTTAAAATTACTTTTTATTAAATTGAAATAATTAATTTTTATTTAACTATACTTTTTAAAATTAAAATAAATAAAATTAATTTTTAATTATTTAATCTATTTTCTAATTTTATATATTTGAAAATTATTTTTATATATTTAATTATATTTTCTTACTTTTTTATTTAATTAAAATTAGAATATTAAAAAATA
>CANXYC011870550.1:0-50412 GCA_948193065.1 Aleurites moluccanus
AATTACTTATTATTTATTTTTGGGTTTGGATCCCACCTCATTTTTTAGGCTTTTGAATATATATTAAAAATATATATAATAATAAATGTGAGATTAGAAATCAAAACCACTAATATTGAAAAACTTAATTAACCATCAATTCCTTAAATAATTTTGTTAAATTTATATGTTTAAAATAAATATATTTTAAAATATTTATTTTTTATGACATTTGAAAATATATTTATATTTTATACTTTTTTACTAAATTTTATATTTATATTTTAAGTTAGTTGTTTAATATTATTTAAATATAAATCTTATTAAATTGAGTATGTATATAAATATATTAAAAAAACACAATGCTAAAGTGAGTATAGAACTCAAGACTTTTCAATATTTAAATCTAAAATAACCATTAAATCACTTTAAAAAATTTGTTAAATTTATATTTTAAAGTATTTTTATTAATTTTTTACATTTAATTTCAAGTTAATTGGATTTTATTTTAAATTTAAATATTTATTAAGTTTAATATAATTTATATATACTTTTAAATTTTTTATAATTTTTATTATTCTATTGCCTACAAGATTACAACTAAATTTTATATTAATTTTCACTTATGTAATTCAAATATGATTTTATATAGCCTTTAAAAAAATATTACTAATTATGTTATTGAAAATTTATTTGTTACATCATTAATTGTTATTTTTTAAAATTTTTTTATATTTTATAATTTATAGAAATTATATAATTTTACGTTTAGTCTATAAATTTTAAAATTATATCACAAGTGCTTAATAATAAATATTTGGTTATTATTGATAAATTATAAGTACTTATTAATACGTAATAAATAATTAATTAGCAATAACTACTAAGTAGTAGTTATTAAATATTCACTATTAATATATTAATATGAGGGCTAAATAATGATTAATCAATTAATAATAAATAATTACAAAGTAATAAGTAATAACAAATTAAATAATGAAAACTAATAATTATTACTTATAATTTATTAAATTATAAGTTGATAATATTAAGTTTTTATTTTTTAATATAAAAAATAAATTTAATTATAAAAATTACTAACTAAATAACTATTAAAATATATAATAAATAAAACATGAAATTTTTAAGATATTATTAGTAATTTATTAATTTTAGTAATTTTACTCGTGTCTATAAATTAATAGGCATGTCAAAGAATATTATACAAGTTGCATATATTTAATAATTATAATTGTATATTTGATTTTTCTTATTTTTATTTTTTTAATCTTTTTAAATTACATATATAAAATTTTAAAATAAAAATAAATATTTTTTTAAAAATAATTTTTAGGTGATTTGATCCGATTCTATTTATAATCCACAAATTAATTTAAATTTGACCTAAAATTTTTTTTTTAATCAATCCAACATATAATCTGATCTGTCAGAGATCCGAAATAATCCGTCTAAAGCACACTTAATTTAAACTAACCCGGCTCAATTCATTTGTCACCTCCAATCAACTCCATTTATTGAATTTAAAGCAAATAATTGAGATACATTAGTCTAATATTATAATCATTTATCTTAAAAAATTAATATATTGAATATGAACATACTAATACAATGTTTCCACCACATATTTTTAAGATATTGGGATGAGATGCAATTCCAAATTATTAAATGTTGCTTTCACGTCTCTCCATGATGCTTTTTTACTTGTTTTTCATAGATAGGGATGCGCATACAGTTATAACTACCACCACGCTATTTCTTGGATGATAATAAGTTGAATTTATTTTTATAAAATTTAAATCTAATTCATTTAAAATTCATTGAAGCGAAACAGACTGATAATATTCGTTATAATTTTTTTTTTTATTTTTCTTTTTAATATATATATATTTTAATATAACCATACAATGTAATTTATATTTTATATAAAAATAATTATAAATTAAAAAATATATAAATTAAATAATAATAATAATAAATACATATAATATATAATCAGATCAAATTTATAATAAATTATACTAAAATCTGAATCCATTCGAGTTAAAATTAAAAAATTTATTTAGTCTATTTATTAAATATAATGAATATTACCTGTTTTGTTTTAATTGGAACAAAATAAATATCTGACAGAAAAAAAAAATACTATCCCTAGCTATTCTATTTCCAATTTCTAATACAGTACCTTCTCACTAGGGATGGCAAGGGGATAAGGCAGTGGCTAAGAACTATCTTCATTTTCACCCCCGCCTTAATGGGGAATTCTCATCTTCGTTCCGTTTCATATACGAAAATAATTTAATACTTATCTTCATCCCTGTGGGGATTCCCATCTTTACAGAGATTCCCATTCTCCGCTTAAATTTTGTATTACTAAATTTATTTATATTTATAAAATTCATAAATAATAGTTAAAAATATAAAAAATTTTATTTAGAAAATATTAATAAATTCAAATACAAAATATCAACCAAATATAATTAAAATATAAATATTTTAATACATTAAAAATATTCAATAATATTTTTTAATAAAATATTAAAAATTCAGCATATATTAAAATATGAGTATTTGAACAAATTTAATCTAATAATTGTTTTCAATAAACTCCAACAATCTCATAAGAATGATTTATTAAACAAATTATTCCTTTTATATATATATATATATATATATATATATATATTATTAATTAATATAATTTTATATAGGAAATAATTAAATAAATATAATAATTAACTAAGTATAATAACGGGTCCCTACGAGATTAGAAATGCACTTTTCATCCTCACTAATGAGAAAAAAATATTTTCCATCTCCGTTCTTATGGAGAGATAAATCGAAAAATCTTTATCCATTGAGGATAAATTTTCTCAAAAAATGAAAATTCTCCATCCCATTATCATTTCTATGCTTTACGTAATTTTATATATTAATTTTTATATTAAATTTATCTTTTCGATTTCATAAAAAGCAGATAATGTATGCTGAGATTAAAAGAATTTATATACGAAGAAGATGAGTTCAATTCTTCTCTCTCACAACATAAATACAAGATATTGTGATAATTATGTGAAAATGATGGACTAGTAGGCAGCCTATCCAAGGAGAAAGTCACCAACTCTTCTTCCCCACTCAGTATTATTTATTTAATTTTTTTGAAAGGCCCCACTCAGTAATATATATTATATAACTTTGTAATTACAAATGATTATTGTATGCATCATTTGGATGCTAACCTAAAATTTTATTATTCGTGTTTAAATTTTATAAATTTTTTTCTAGTATTTTAATTTTTTTATTAATTAAATATTTAAATGGACAAATTATTTTTAATCAAGTAAATTGTTGGCTTGAATAATGTGCAGCTCATTAAAAGAAAAAAAGAAGAAGAAAATTTACAGAAATAAACAAAAAAAAAAAAAGAAAAATAACATTTTTACTGTTGGAAAAGAATATTTTCAAAAATATTTTCTGATTAGATAATTACATTTTTACGAGCTCTTTACATAATCTCCTAATACTACAAAAATTCCAAAAAATATAAAAAAAATCTACTCCAAAAAATGTCAAACGAAAATCCATCCTTGCATGTCAGTTTCAGAATCGATTTTGAAATTAAAATCGATTGTTAAATGGAAAAAAACAAAGCTGGCAGATTTGTTTCAATTCATACAAAACAAATTTCAATTACAACAAACTAAAAATTTTTTCCGTTAGATATTATGCGATTTAGTTGATTTTGAGTTAAAGTAGTTGAATCAATACCATTGCAAAAGTTAGAATTTTCAGTCAATTTTCTAAGTGACCGTTTAGTACAGCTTATGAAAAGAAAAAAATAATTTTTTTGGATGAGAAATAATTTTAACTCAGTTTATAATATTTGGTAAAAATCAAAATTAATAAAAATAATTATCTGGATAGCTAAAATTCAACTATTTGGATAAGTTAAAAATTGAAATTTTTTAAAATAGCTGAATTTTATATTAAACGCATAACTAATTTTAAAAATTAATAGATAAAAATATTTTTATGAGTTTATAAGCAGTTTTTAGATTGTATTTTACCAAATACAAATATACAGTTAATTACTTTTGGAAATATCACTTTTAAAAAAATAACTTTTTCTCATATAAAAAATTATTTTCATGAGCTGTGTCAAACTAGATCTAAGATTTGAAAATTAGAAATATACTGTTCATAAATTATTTTCAGTTGATTTTCTAATATATGAATGGTATACTTTCTAAAAAATGCAAACAAAATGGTATATGTTATAACAAAAATTGATATATATTTTGAAAAATATGGTCAATCACAAATGTTATGTTATATAAATTATATTTTATAAAAAATTGAAAAACAGTCATAATTTTTTTTAAAAGGTATAGTAAAAAGTATATATAATTTAAAAAATGGTATAAGTTAAGTATATATTTATCTTTTAATCAAAATCTCAATCTGTTTAACATATTTTAATTTTGAAATTTATTGTTTTTCAAATATATTATAAAAATAAAGAAATAAAACAAAAATTGAAATACACAAACATATATTAGAAAAAAAATGAAAGAAACATATTAAAAATTAATAACAAAAAATATCTTAGAACCAACTTTTAATTTCTAGTGTCGATTTCTTACCCATTTCACTTGAATAATCACAAATCATATTTTTGGAATTGGAGCCTTTGATTTTCTTAAAATTTGAGAGATTGATTTTGTTTTCCTTATCCAAAGAAATCATTTACAAAAAATAAAGAAGATGGAAAAATATCTAAAAAATGTTCGAAATCGTCCTCGACATCAAAGAAATAAATGAATATAAACTGAAAATCACAGAAAAAGAAAAAAAGGAAGAAAAAAAAAAGAGAAAGAAGAAAAAAAAAAAGGAAGAAAATTGGAACAAATTTTTGAAACAAAAAAGAAACAGTAAATAAGTTAGTAAGAAAGCTAAAAATCGTATAAATAAAATACCAAATAGATAAAAGTATATAAAAATAAAATCCACTGTATACAAGAAATAATCATTATACAACATCATTTGATAATCTATTGATCTTTAAAAGAATAGTGTTGGACCTCTGCAAGTGGGTTTGAGTCGAATGAGTCTTTCTGACCCTAAAAGATAAAGAAACAACATTAAAGGATGAAGTCAGGGCTTGGCAAATGGTCACTTCGATGGTTAAATTAGGAGTTGGTTGATTAATCTCTAAGAAAGATTTTCTCTTAAGCATATATGGTGCTATTATTACAAAATGACAAAAAAAGGCCCCTTTATTATTTAAGTTTCATGATTTATGCCCGTATTACTTGTTTTTAGATTAGGAGGTTGGACAGGGGTCTCCTACTCAATGTTATCAAAGTGAGGTTTTTTCTAATTGATGGACAACTGACTCTGTCAGGTCTATACTGCCTATTGTATTGCCATACTCTAAGTGTGTGCATGGCTCTGATCATGAGATTGGACAGTGGAATGCCATGCGGTACTTCCTTCGTCAGTAATAATGAGGTAACTTGCCTCCACGCCTGGACTGTATAGCAAGGAGCTTACCCAGCTCCAAAGCTGTTAGTGTAGGAAAGAGAGATGAGTTTCGCATATGACCATGAATATACTTTCCTTGAGAGTAACAATGAACTTTTCCCTCTATTTTCTATAATGCTTCTTCCTGGCGAGAGAACTTCCATTCGAGTCTCCTCCCTCGACCTGGGGGTCACTCGATACTAATTAAATCTGGAGATAAATTTACTATACTGTTAACTTGTAAACTGTTTTAGCGAGCCTCCAGATCATGGGCCTTAGGCCTAAGTTGAGATCCAATAAATAGAGTGTCATTATTCTTCATCAAAATCCAAATAGGTTTGCTCTTTCTCCGAGTTGGACTTAAATGTAGCGAATATATATATATATATTTTTATATATATATATATAGGTTGAGGGAACTGCTGTGTATTTTTATATAGCAATTTTTGATGTGGTCCATTTTAACTATTTAAAAATTTTTATAAAATTTTTAAAAAATTATATTTTGATAGTTTTTGATATAATAAATCTAGTATTTTTTATACTAAATAAAAATTATTTGGACAGCTGAAAATACATTATAAATGCGTTAAATCTATATCTTTAAATATAATACATAAAATTTATAATGCAATGTTCATGTCACAGTCATTTATTAGTGTCTTATATTAGTGAACTTGATTATTAAGGGTACTTTAGCTGTTTTGAACTGCTGTTTAAAAAAAAAATATTTTATTGAAAATATTGATTAGAGTTCATTAAAAATAATATTTCACATATTCTAGTTATAAAAAAATTTAAAACAGTTAAAAAACACTTCAAAATTGTTTTGAAGATGGCTTGGCATGCAGCAATAGCTCCAGCTAACAAATGAAAAAAATTTCTACTACATTTTGCTTTCAAGGAAAAAAATAAAGATCACAAGCAATTTTTTATAACTTTAAAGCAAAAAAAAAAAAAAATTGGTTCCGTTTTCTAATAAAATGATACTAGATTCCTCGTTAACATTCTAGCATTTGCCAAATCTTTCTCAATCCAAAACTCAGGCAATCAATAATTCAATACCATGATACAAGATAAATAGATACAGCAAGCAAGAATAGCTATAAGCACAATGATAACAAGAATCAGACAAGAAGACATGCAAGTATACAAACAATAAATAAACACAAGTAGTTACATAAGAAAAAGCAACATTCTTATCAATTCCCTAAAACTCACTTCAAACACCATCCCAGCTATACAGAAGAGTTAAAAAAAGCTCAATATCCAGAGTTCCAGAAACAATTTGGTATTTGTTTAGACATCTATCTGAAGGATGAGCGGGCATATAAAATGGAGCACCTCCTCTTTGTTTTGTCTAAACACCAACTAGACAAGCCATGGCCGGATAGCTGAAGTTGCTCTCTTGATTTTATTGGAGAGAAGATTCTGGTTGATTTATGTTGCAGCTAGCATTGGTTGGTTAGAGGACAAAACAAAGAAGTGATATCAAACACGGAGCCGTACTCATCAAATATGCCATCTCCAACTAGTTATCTGCCCTCGGATTTTACCAGCTGCGAGAACACCTTACTCATTGAAACCCCAGATAGATCATCGACACTTGATGCTTCAAATTGGGCAGAAGAAACACTGTTATCAATATGGCTGAAATTGTTGATTTGCGGAGAGAGTTCACCAATCATATTAGTACTGTTATCTTCAGGATCACCTGGAAAAACTGCCTCTTGAAGTTGAAGGGCATACTCCAGATTCCATAAGACATCTCCCATAGAAGGCCTGTCAACTCCGAAGTCAGCTAAGCATTTCTCTGCAGTTTCCCCGAACTTCCTAAGCGAATCTGGTCTTATTTTTCCCACAAGTGTAGAATCTATTATTTGCTCCAATTGCCCTTTCTTCTGCCATTTCATTGCCCATTCTGCTAAGTTTACCATTTCCCGTGGAAGAGTTGGATCTATAACAGGTCTTGCACAAAGAACCTCAAACAAAACCACCCCAAATGAATAAACATCTGATTTCTCCGTCAGTTGTTGCCTTCTGAAATATTCAGGATCAAGGTACCCAAAACTCCCCTTCACTGCTGTACTCACATGAGTCTGATCGATTTCCGGTCCCGTCTTTGAAAGTCCAAAATCAGCAACTTTTGCCATGAGATTCTCATCAAGCAAGATATTTGCAGACTTCACATCACGATGAATGACTGCTTTAGCATAGCCAGTGTGGAGATAATGAAGTCCTCTAGCTGCTCCAATACATATCTCAAGCCTTTCCTTCCAACTCAAGCTGGGATGACCTGAACCATAGAGATGACCTTTTAGAGTACCATTCTCCATGTACTCATAAATTAAGATCATCTCATTTTTTTCATCACAGTACCCAATTAGTGAAACTAGATGGCGATGTCGGAACTGGGATAACATCTCAATTTCAGTCTGGAACTCTGCAAGTCCCTGTTGGGAGCGGGGATTTCCCCTTTTGACAGCCACTTTGGTACCGTCATTTAAAACTCCCTTGTACACCTTCCCGAAACCACCAATACCAATAACCCAACTCTCATCAAAGTTGTTTGTGGCATCTTGAACTGCCACAAAAGGAATGCGATATCCCAAATTGGAATTAACACTAACAGTTGTCCCATTAGAATACTTACTACCCACAGTGTGAGAATGTCCTTCACTAACAGATAGAGGAGTCCATGTCTTTGAATGGCCTTGGCGTGCCAACCTTTTTCTCTTTCTGCACAAAATACAGAGAATTCCAGCTAAAACCACAGCAATAACTGCCCCAACAGCCACGCCCACTATCACACTGACATGCTTCTTAGAACTTGAATCAGAATGCAAAGGTGCTAACCCACTGAGGCTGCCCAAGGAATTGTTCATTTTCATTATCTCCAGCCCATTCAGAATGGCATCGGGATAAACATTGGGTAGGGAGCTTGGACCAATACTCACACGAAGTTTATTGCTGGCAGTTAGTGGTGTGATATAATCCAAATAAAATGCACCCCCCAAAGTGTTTATTAAGTAAGTACTAGGATCAAGATCCCTAAAAACAACCCAGGAGTCTATATAAACATCGAAGTAGAGCTTGTTAAGACCATTACTTACTATATCACAGAAGTGAAACCGAACAAGGTACTGAAACCCCACATCAACATTGAACTGCCAGGTTACATTGAAATTGCTGCTGGGATCACCTGATGAGTTCATCCTGGTGGCAGTACCATATACAGCAGTAGGAGCAATATCATATGTTGCCCCTTCAGGTACATACTTGACAGCACCAGTTTTTGATATGGTTGTGGCAAGATTCTCGTTGATGAGAAATCCTTGGTCAGGAACCCAAGTTCGCCCAAGAGTATCATTCTTAGGTGTAATTAACGGTCCACCCATGTTCACCCTAAAAACAGTCTCCAGTGCCTGCCATAACAGGCCTTGGAATTTCCCAACTGGATAAAAAGTGTTGGCATCATCTGTAATGAGTGTATCAGGGACTGAAACAATTTCCAAGGCATTCAAGAATGCAAATGAATTGCTAGAAGGGGTGAAGGTAATATCAAGTTTAGTGGAGGTTACATTAATTGAGAATTCTTTAACAACATTAGTGTTCACACTGAAATTGCTCAGAAGGACATAATCTGGAGTGAAGACATCAAATTTTGCCGTGCTCATATTGTAACTTTCATAAACAAATGGATAGAAATAAAGGCGAATCCAATGTCTTCCAGGGCTAATCGAAAATGAGTACTTGGAGGTTCCATCAAGTATTCTTGCTGTTTGATACAGCAGTGAATCATCAGAGGAAGAGACAGATTGTAAAGGTTTGGCAAAAATGTTTTTTGGGGTTGAAAGTGAGTTTGTGGTAGAGTTATCAGCCAAGAAAACACGGTTCTCTACTGTGTTATCATTGCTTGATCCACAGTCTATAAGGTAATTATCTACAGGAGTAAATCCACTATATAAGCATGCCAAGCTCAAGATTAATAAAACCCAGACGAAAAATCTTAATCCTTTATTACCCATCACCACAAAATCAAGGAAATTTATTAAGGAACAAATAAATGGATCCTTTTTTTTTTTTTTTTTGAGCTTGACTGCTCTCTAGGGTTCTTACTAAGGCAAAGCAGTAAAGGAACTGCTATCAATCAACAAAACAGAAATCAGAAACCCAAAAAGAGAATCAAATGAAAGAAATGAAATCTAATTTTGCAACACAATAAAATCAATTCAAGACTTGTATTCATCAACCAGAAAAGCAATATTAAAAATCTAAAAACCAGTCAAGAAAATTGACGAAGGAAGAGAAATCTTGACTTCTCAATAGCAATGCAAGAACAAGAAACTTTGAGCTATAAACCTCAAATCGAACTGAAAATAAAGAACCTATGAGAAAGAACTGACAAAAGAATGGAAGAGATAGAACCTTTAAGATGTTTAGGATGATATTAGCTTCAGTGGAGAGAGAACCAGATGTGAAATCCCAGAGACGAAGGCAAATCTGGTGTACCCTTTTGGAATATGCAAAAGAAAATGGAGTTCCAATAAAAATAAAGAGAACCAACAGAGCAGAAATCTAGCGAAGCAGAAAACTTGGTGACAGCCCCTGATATTGACAGATTCCTAGACTCATATTATTATTATTATTATTATTATTTTCTAAGTATTAAATTATTAGGGAACAGAAAACAACAAGACAATAGAAAATAAACAAAAAAGAAAGTGAGAGAAAAAAAAACAGCCAAAAGGCAGAAAACCAGCCAAGTTCTGGTAAATACCTGTAATGCTATGAAGGTAAAGAAATGAAAGAAAATACAAGAGATTTAGAGAGTAGAGAGGTTACTGAAAGCAGAGTAAAGTTATTAACCGGTTTCTAAATTCTAATCTGAACTTTTGATGCTAGGGGAAGAAAAAGAGCAACTGACAGGTATTTATTGGATAAGAGTTATAGTTATAATTATGATAAAGTAATAAGTTATTAAATAAATATTTATCAAATATCTTAAATTAGTAATTGAGAACTCAAAAATTAGACATCAACCTTAAACCACTTATCTAATGGAGTCCTAAATATTACCGTTGAATTTGAGTTAAAACTTATCAATTACCAGTCAATTGCGTTTGGACCTAATCAATTAAGAAAACTAAAAATTCTTGGTTCAATGAAGTAAATTACCCTTTTTTTTTCTTTTTTTTATTCCTTGAACATGTGATATTAAATTACGTAAACTTTTCTCCTTTTATTACTTAAATTGTTATTATCTACTATAATTAAGTGATGTAAATTATTAAGTCTATTTTTTTAATTAAATATTAATAGAGTTTGAATTTATAAAATAATTTTTATATCACTAAATCAAAAATTATTGGTAAATTATATATTAAATTTTCATATGTTACTCCATAATTAAATATCCTTTTTTTTTATATACAAAATGAGTCTTTCATTTATAAAAAAAAATACATCCCGATAAAAATAATTGAAAATATTATAATTAAAATGAATATAATATTAGTTTTACCTTTAAATTTCATTGACCAAATTATAAGAATAATAATATTCAGTCAAGTAGCTGTAATTGACATATCGACGAGAAATAAACTCTATTCGAAATTAATATTAAATTATTTGATGAGTCTTATCATTAAAAATCAGACGAATTTTTTTTTATATTAGAAAAATAAATAAACTTTTATAAATAAGGACAATTTTAACTTTTATAAATGCAAGATACACAAATGAAATAAACATAAATATAAATATAAATAAAAAAATTAGATCTAACATCAAAATTTTATTCAAAATAAATATAAATAAGATAAAAAAAAAGAGGAGGGACAGAAAAAAAGAGACGGTGACTAAGGGCAAAGGCTACATTATTTATGTTTGATATGAGTTTTCAAATAAATGTCATTTTAGAATTTTTTTTATTAAAATAAGTGTCATTTTTAAAAAATTAAGGGTAGATTAATAATTTTTTTTTCAATTTTAACCTTTAAACCTATTATTTTCATTTACTGTTCCACTAAAAGAGTCAAATGATTTAATAAAAATATTTTGATAAATAATTTTTTCTATTTATTATCAAAATAATTTATTATATTTTTTAATATTTGTTTAAAATTTTAAACCATACTTATTTGAAGGCAATTCAAATATTTTATCTCATTATGTATTATATTTATTATTCTATATTTTTTTAATATATTATATTATAAAAAATATTAAATATTTAAAAAAAAGTGATATGTTATTAAAAAAAAATATATAAGATATGAAATAAAAAAAAAATCATACAGATTTAAAAATAGTATATTATAATTTTTTGTAGAATGGGCATTCATGTAATGTTGATTATTGATTTTTGTGACATTGATTACGAAGATTAACATCAAATTTTAAATTGCAAAAAGGTTATTATCACTTTTCTCTTTCACATGTTTCTTTTCATTGATTGTTATATTGCTGGCCAATCCTCTTGTAACAACGAAGATCTCATTATGTGAAAGAAAGAACACATTGTATAAAAATGACTTTTAAATACTTGATGGTGTAAAATCAAGAAATGAGGGTCACTATACTGGGACCCAACCATGTGCCTTGTTATGAGTTAGTTAACTAGTGCTCATTATTGTTGTGTTTGATTATTATTGTTTTAGTGCATCTACTAAAACTAATTAATATTTAACTATATTGTAATTTGTATTTTATGATCACAAATTTAATTATATAATATCTATTGGAGATTTATAGAATGTGATTTGTGTTTTTAAATCGTTAATAATAATTTTCATATATTATTTTTTTTTATTTTTTAATTGTAATATTTTTTATTATTTAAAAATATATAATGAGTAACACATCTAATTTTGTGGAGTCCATTTAATGTTTGTTATGGTCACATGCCATCACCTAACCCATTAAATCCTAAATTGATTAAAAAATAAAATATGAAAAATTGGACCAATTTAATTTACATGATTTGTATTGAACATTTGGTCAAAATTTAGAGTCCAAATTAAGTATTCTCATAAGTCATAATTTTTTTTTTTGAAACTTGTAGATTGTGATTGTTATTCCTATTTTTTAAAAAAATATTTTAATTGATATTTTAAATAATATTTCATTAGTATTCAATTAAAAAATCATTAGTAAAGGAAATTTTTAGATATTAAATACTATTTGAAAAGAAAAGCCACAAATGAAGCCTTGAAATAAGACTAGTGATTTGGGAATGTGAATGAACTCCCAATTCCCATGGAATTAAGGAACAAATTAGTCCTATATTCCAATATCTCATCAACAACTTTCTTCACTTGGTCAAGAAGTACACAAAGGTCAATTGTGGATACTTACTAGTTTATTTAGCACTATGGAATGAAGTAGGAGAAATCAAAGTTGATTAAAATTAATATTCAAAAAAAAAAATTGCCATTTCAAATATATATTGCTATCAAGTCGAGAATTTTGATTAAGTCCATTACTATATGAATTTTTTTATAATTTTTTATGTTACAAAATAGACATTTTGTCATTAAATATTCACTAAAAACATAAAAATGGAAGAAATTAATAAAAATGAAGAACACGTTATACAAAGTCATGGAGAAAAAGATGTGGTGGGTATCTACAGGGATGAGAGTGCAAGAAAAGTTTTAGTCATCTCAAATTGCACCACTCCTTAGGTGGCAATTGGCAAATGGAAACCTATGTTACTTAGAATAAAAACAGAGATATCTCAAAATAATAAGCTTCTTTCTTTAATTCCACGATAAAAGAAACTGAGATATCTCTATATAATAAGCTATCGTGTTAGCACAAACACTACAAACAATGCACAAATAGAGAAATATTGAAAATGACATTATAACTACTCTCTAAAGTTTGGCATTTATATACAGTGGCAGACATAAAAATTTTAGAAAGAGAATCCAATGATGATAATAAAAATAAACAGATACACTATGATAAGGAAATTAAAAAATAAAATAAAGAAAAATAAAATAAAATAAAAAAGAAAATGAATGAAAAATAAAAGAAAATGAAGAAAAATAATACTAAATAGGAATTTATCATAAACTAAAAAATTAGATTTTCAAAATAAAGAATCACTTTATTAATTTTATAAAATTATAACACTAAATAATATTTTACACAAAAATTTATAAAAAATAAAAAAGGTACATGTGCTTGTCACAATATGGATCCACTACTGTTTATATAATTATTTTTAGCTTTAGATCTTTTTAAATTTTATGTGATGTGAACATAAATTAATACTAGGATCTAGGGGAAAATAAAAAAAATATATATAATAAGAAAATTACAGTGCCATTGAATTAATAAGGATTATTGAGGTTAATAGCTTGAAAAGATAGTTTTTCTTATTTACTTATTACAATATTTATTGCTGAAAAAATAAATAAAATAAGATTATTTATAATTTCATAAATTTTAAAATCCTTAATTCAAACATAATATTATTAATAATTTATTTATTTATTAAATTGAAATATATAAAAAATTTATTGTATAATGAAAAATTTAGAAAAATAAATAAATAATAAAATATATAAGGTTAATTTGAAAAAAAAGAGCAAAAATATAAATAAACCTTTAAATTTTTTAATTTGACTCAAATAAGTTTAATTTGGATGAAAATTTAATCTTGTCATCTAAATTAAATTTATTTGAGTCAAATTAAAAAATTAAAGATTTAATTACACCATAATTAAGCAAAAAAAGCTTAATTGAGAAATTTATTTGCCCCTTTGCCTATATATTTATTATATAATGTAATATGAATTGGACTATTGTCAAATAAATTGACTCATGCATGGTGTCATTTATATTTTCTAATAATAAAAAGTATACATTATTATGATCTTAATGACAAATTAATTACCAAATAACTTAATTCTTTACTTTTTGCAAATAGGATTAGTATAAACTTCACCAACAATTCTAATAACTAGCAAGTATGAAAGGACACATCAAAGGGCCTTGAGGACAAAAGAAAAAGCTTCAAGGGCCTAACCACCAAGACTGAAAATCATCATGAGGAATTGCTATAGAAAGGAGCATGAGAATTGAAGATAACCAAACCTATTGAGCAATAGGACACTCAACAAATAGATGAACAATGGTTTCCTCAACATTTGAGCACAACGGACAAGAAGAATCATCAATAGCAAATCTACGGGCTAGATTCATACGAACATTAATATTATTATGAAAAGGACACCATAAAAACAACTTCAATTTATTAGGAACAGAAACAGCCCATATAAAATGCCAGGAAAAGCCATCATCTATATCAGAATTCAACAAATCCCTTAAAGATAAGGATCTTGCCAATTGATAGCCCAGATTTCACTGTAAAAGCTCCAGAGTTTGTATAATGCCAGAGTTCGTATAATGCCAAACCCTCTTATCCACCTTATTAACCATAGGCAAAGGAACACCCAAGATTAGCATGGCATATGGCTCTGAAGTTGCTTGATGCACAATTATACTATTCCACATTCTAGAATTACTATCAATTAGATGAGGCACTAATTGAACATCATCACCAGCATAAACTCACATCTGAACTTTAAAAAGGAAAAGAGGTAGGCAACCAAACATCTTCGAGAATAAAAATATCATCACTTGAACTAACCTGCCAACGAACACCTTTAACCAGCAAATCTCAACCGACCATTAAGCTCCTCCAAGCCCACGAAAGATTATTTCCAATATTTGCTTTCAAGAAATCAGAATTTGGAAAATATTTCCCTCTTAATATCCTATACAACAAAGAAGACTGACCCCTTAGTAATCTACACCCTTGTTCAGCTAAAAGAACTAAATTAAAGGTTTCAATTTCACGAAAACCTAACCCACCATTAGACTTACTTTGATATAAAGTGTCTCATTCACCCAATGAAATCTAAGTTCACTCTCCTTTTGACCCACCAAAATTGAGGAATGCTGCGACTAATCACCTAATAAAGGCTCAAAGAAAGCTAAAAGCATGACATCAAATAGATTGGTATTGATGTAGCTATCGCTTTGATTAAAGTCTCTTTACCTGTAGTAAATAATGTCTTGGCCTTCCAACCTTGAAGCTTCTTAATAATTCGTTCTTTTAGAGCTGCAAAAGTCAAATTTTTAGATTTGGACATAAAGGATGACAAACCCAAATACTTATCTTGTGCCCCATCACTGTTAATACTCAACCTATTCACCAGATCATGCTTGAGCCAAAAAGGAGTATTCTTACTAAAAACAACTGATTTTTCACTGCAACAGATTTAGCATTTTGTGGCGCTTTTAATGGACTTTTCCGACGCTTTAAAATGCCAACAATGTTTAGCCCTGCACTTTACAAATCGCCTTGAGTAACGGTGTCGCGAAAATCAATACTGACATTTTATCAAAGTGTTGAGGTAGAATCAAGAAAGCGCCGTGATTGATACTTTGTGATGGCATCAATAAAAATTTTTTCCCGATATTTTGGAGTGCCGGTAAAAATAGAGAATTTTGCGATATTTCTAAAACACCAGTAAAAAATAAGAGCTTTTGGGACAATACATAAGCGCCAACAAAAATTAGTAGCTTCTGGGGTGATTATGAAGGGCCGGAGAAAATTAGTAGTTTCTTGGATGCTTTTAAGTGCCAGCAAATTAGCGATTTATATATCATATTATTAAATTAAACAAGAAAAAAAATTTATGGTATATATTTTTATTGCTGAAATATATATATATATATATCTAAATTATCAAATTCACTATAATCATCACCAAAATACACTAAAATCATTATATATAACATTGAACAACGCTAATATTCAAACATAAAATTAAACAAACATAAAATTAAACAATATTCATTTTACAAATTTGAATGTTGATAATTAGTGACTAATAAAAAATAACAAAAAGTAGTTGCTCATGGGAAAGAAGAGTTGATGGTTAGTTCACCGCTGGAGGGATCAAAAGATGCTTCGATTATTGTAGTACAACATTCACTGACGGTTGATCCTTAGGCCATGACTGCCATTGGCTGTGGATGTGCAATAAGAGGGCTCTTCCTTCTTATTGCGTATAAAATCAGGTTGGTCAAACAGTATTTCAAAAAATTAGTTAAATTCCTCTTTTAATTCTCCTTCAGAAAAGGTGGTGTTGACTGAATATGGAATAACAATAGAGCAAAAACATAAAACATTGAATGTAAAGCAGCAGTGAGCTGGCTATCTTGAAGAATAAAATTATACCTGGCCCGCCAGATAACACAACTGAATTCTTTACATCCATTACCCAATCAATCCATATCACAAATCCTAGCAAATTCCAGGCTTAGTAAATTCAACTTGCAACAACTAACTCTTCAAGTATAAAGACAACTAGTAAATGGTCAAGCCACAATATAAAGATAGGCATCCCTTAATTTTCATTGCTATATCAATTAGACTTTTATTTGATAGGTAAGCTTCTTTGATCAAATAATTTTTATTTTTATTGTTGCATGATAGAAGTGGATAGATTGGCATAGCATGCATATTGACATAACTAATAGCTAAAGCCTATCAACAACCATCTGAATACCACGGAAAGAGAATTCCATGCATAAATAAATTTAACAAAACTAGAAACGTGGCTAAAGCAGTACATCCTTAGTATGCTTCTACTTGCTGTATATACAAGATGAAATTACAATCACTATATGGATTCATAAACATTTGTTTATTCGATGTGATGACACAAGTTCAGATTCAATGACTATTCATTGATCATATTTAGTGGAATATGTATGTATATAACTAATGGATTGTCATTTTTTCATTTTGATTTTCAAGCCCTACACACTTCAACACAATTCCAAACATCACATTTAAATTGTTAAATTTTGTTGGAAAGTTAATTAAGTATTCTCTGCTATGAGGAAGAAACTTAAAGCTAACTAGATTTTTTTATTTTCATGATTTAAAATCTTAATTAATTATTATTACATTATTAATAAATACTTGATTATTGAATTAGTAATATAATAAATATAGTAATTTGTTTTTCCCTGTTTATTATAAACTTATCCAGTTTAGAAAAACAAAGTAAGAAGTAGAATGGGTTCTTGATTTATAAACCAGAGCATGTTATGAAATTAAATAATAAATATGAATAAATTGATGGGTCTACATGATAATGTATAATTAGTTAGGATTTAGGATGTGAATTTATAATGTATAATTAGTTAGGATTTAGGATGTGAATTTAAGGCTTAATTTTAAATATCATCACACTGAAGAATAGCAAAGTAAATGGGAGAAAATCACAATGGCTTGCTCTGTGTCATTTTCATTTAGATTCAGCCAAGTCTGTTGGTCGTGTTCCCAACTAAAGTCAAAACACAACAATTATATTATCTTGTCCCATAAAAATATATTTATATATTGTTATCATAGTTTAAAAGGCTGCTCTCCAGGTAATACTTATTATTACTCTATTTTAAGACTCAACCACCTCTCAGAATATGCAGTTTTGTATTTGTAGAAACAGAGCATCTCTACTCTGTTTATAAGTGAGCTCAAATATTTAATACATATATTGAAAAAAATGAGCAAAGTTAATTTATGAATATTTTTAATAAAATAATTTCTTGCCCATAAACGAATATCAAAACTCCAAAAACAAGTCTCTAAAAACTTAGAAGAGAGTACAAAAGAATGAAAGAGTTAAAATGATGGTGAAACAAACCAAAGAATTATAACCTTTTGACTCCTATTTCAAGTTTTCAACTCAACCATATTAATTCATAAATATGCCAATTTACACACCACTTTGACTAGTCGAAATAGCATTTATTTTGGAGAAAAATTTAAGTCACTTTCCAATAACCAATTGAGGAAAAAAATAATAATAAATGAATTAAAATTACCTCATTTAGTTGTGGGCATTCAAGTCCAGAGATAGGTTGTTCGTCAAATTGTTGTCTTACAGATGAATAAACATATTAACCACTGAAATTACTAATTAATAAAGTATAACATTTCTCTATACGTAATTTAAATTACATGAAAACCAAAACTTAATATTTGCAAAGCGCAAATAAACAATATATATAAAGAAACAGTACATTTAGCAACTGAACTTAGCAATGAAATCAAAACACTGAAACCAATAAATCGACAATAACCAACACACAAACAGAATCGTTAAAAATTTACCAAAAGCAAAAATCAGACCCAATCAGAAAATTAACAAAACCTGGTAGAAGAAAAGTGGATAGCCCTAAAACAACAAGCTCCAAAATAAATACCAGACCTAAAAATCAAAACGAATAAACCAAAACTGTCAATTTTGAGAGCCCAAAAAGAAGTATTTAAGATTGAGTGAGTCTCGATTTCAGCCTCTGATTTTGCAAAAGCTAACACCCAATCGGCGAATTGAAGAACCCCCAAATGCCAAAATATTGAACCAGACCCTCAAGAGAGAAAAATAAATAATGGAAGTCCACTGATAAACCAAAAATCCAAATCCCACAATTCAAAAATAGAATTTGAAATAAAATCCCTAAAAAAATTCAAGTTGAGAATCGAAATCCTCACTATTGACTCCCAAATTGAATCTTCTGATTAACCAGACCCATAAGCAATCAAAACCCATAAGAGAGGAGAAGGAAGAACATATCGAAGCAAAAAAAAAGTCAAGAAGAAAAGAATCGAAATCGGTTGAAGAAGAGAAAGGGTGGCTGAAAAAGAAGAGAGAAAGAGAAATCGAGGCTTTTACATATATAAAAGAACTTTTATTTTTTATTTTTTAAATTTTGGATTCTCCGGCATTTTACATAAAAAAGCCGATAAAAATATATTTTTCCCAGCATTTCATATTGAAGCGCTAGTAAAAATATATATTCGAAAGCGCCGGTAAAATATTATCACTTTTTAAAAAATAAAGCTTTTTTCGTCGTTTTCTTGAAACGCCACAAATAAAGTGTCAAAAAAAGTTAAATTTGTTGTAGTATTTGCAAGTTAATTTGTTGTCTACTCTTAAAATATCAAAATTAGATCACATTATGAATTGGAAGCTTTTACAAAAAATTGTAGAATTATTTGCAAACGATAAATGAGATGCCGAGGGACATCGAGAATTAATTTTCAAACCATGCACCGCTCTTCTCCTCTCTGCTTGCAATAACAAACTACTAAACCCTTTAACACATAAAAGAAATAGATATTGTGACAACAACCATCCTTATCATAAAACCCATGTTGGTTTAAAAAACCCTATAGGTTCACTATTCATCAAGATTAAGTATAAGACTATTGATATACATCTCATAATCCAAAAAAAATTCACCGCTTATGGAAACTCAATTTCACCATCATCTTCTTTTTCAAATAATCTCATTGGAGTTAATTTCACTCATAATATTCTAACTTATAACTCTCGCACATTACGATACTGAAATTTTATTTTGTTATTTAAAAATAATTAAATTTCATACACCGATCACTTTAAAATATTTTTATTATGAATTTACCCATTTCGCTAATAGAACATATATGTAATAAATTTTTAATTTAAATTAATCCACGTTGAATGCCAACTATTGTGAGGGACTTTTTGTGCCCATGTGCAATATTTCAAATATTTTTGTATTTTTCTCTTCTAAAATAGTAGTCATAAATGCTCCTTCTTCATTACAGAAAAGAAGCACAAGAAATCATGGACAACTGTAAAGCAATGAGGCTTTAAGTTCTAAAATATAAATCCAATTTGAATATCGTTTGAAAATTTTAATATATATATATATATATATTAAGAGAATAAAAAATTTAGAAAAATCGCAAATCAAATTCCACCAGCTTTTCTCCAAATCACAGCCTACTATAATGCTCATTGGACCTACCCCAAAGTCCTTTACTTTGACCATTCGATATCACAATAGGTATTGGCTAACTGTTTGTTATCTTTATCCCCTTCTAATCTTAGATCATTAAAAAGTGTAGACCTGCTTGATGAGGTCTAATTGAAGAGCACAAGAGATCTCGCCGTCCTCGATTTGCTGGAGTATATGGAGCCAAGATTCTCTGGTACAAAGGAAGAATCCGACCCGAGAGAGATCGAGATTTAGATTATGGTTAGAAAACAGGATGTTAGAGACATTGAGCTCGAGTTGATCTTTGTGGGTAAGTCCAAACTCAATAATAAGACATTCATCGAATCGGATATCTGTGAAACAAACAGTAAATAAAAAAAAAGCAAATAAGGAGAAGAGAAACAAATGAGCCATAGATCTGAGAGAGACTGTGAGATCTGAGAGGTTCTTTCCTATTTATTTATATTTGTCTATATTGAATTATATTTTACTTTTGCTTGAAAGATATAGACAGAGAGAAGAAGAGAAAAGTAAAGTACTTGAGTTTGAAACATGGCATACAAGCACTAAAATTAGGAATGAACGGTTGACATCCGACATGGCTTAATTTAAATTAAAAAAATTAACCACATGTGTGTTCCGTTAGCGAAATGAACGAATTGTAACTGAAATATTTTAAAGTAACTGATGTATGAAATTTTAGTATTTTTAAGTAATAAAATAAAATTTAAGAACCATCATGTGTTTGAATCATAAATTGGAGTATCATGAGTGAAATTAATTCTTCAACATAGTCATAAGCTTTCAACATAGTCATAAGCTTTCAACATATTAAACTTAATAGCATATCATAATTATGCCCACCTCTATGATTCTTTAAACAATGCATTAGTTCATGAGCTATAAGTATATTATCTGTGATAATATGACCACTAATAAAAGCACTTCGATTGGAGCTAGTTAACTGGCTTAACTCCCGCTTCATCCAACTCGCTAAGGATTTTATTAATGATCTCATGAAAAATCGAAGAGAGACTGATAGGGCGCAAGTGAGCTATATTAATCACATTAGTTACCTTAGGAATAAGAGATTTAAGCATATGGTCAAAACCCTTCAACATCTTACCACTCCTAAAAAAGTCATTAACTGCATTGCAGACATCAAGCTTACCAACATCCCAATAAGCTTGGAAGAATTTTCAAGTAACACCATGAGCTCTCGAAGCCTTAAGAAGGTGAATAGAAAATGCAACTTGTTAGATCTCCGGTTCAATTATTGGTCGAATTAGAGCATAACTTTTTTGAGAAGTAACCTTCCTTAAAATACCATTGAGAACCACATAACCATCAGTACAACCCTTTGGAGTAAAAATATTTTGAAAATAATCAATGGCCACTGAGCTCATTTATTAGAAACCTTATCAGACACTCAGATACCATCAAAATTTTGAATTCATTTCATGTTGTTATACTACCATCATTGAATAGTAGAAGCATGAAAGAATGCATTATTCTGATCCCTTTTTTTTAAACACTGAAAACATGATTTTTGTTGCCAAAGAACTTCTTCTTGAACACAAGCTTGCATTAACTTTTATTCAACATTACAAACCACACCAATATTCATATTAGAAGTAGCAGAGGTCAAGTCAATTAGTTGCCGCTTCAATTCAAAAATCAACTTCTGCAAATTTGATTCCCGAGATCTAGACTATTGAATAATATTGTGTTGGCAACACTTTAACTTAGAAAAAATAAAAAACATTTTGTTCCACATACTTCCTGCTGCTAGGAATTGACAACCATAACCTATACCTTAGGATTTTCTGCCCATCTAACATCAAAATGGAATTGCCTCATCGTCAACTTGGTTTCAGGATCTAAATCCACTAACACTGGCCGGTGATCTGACCCTAAATCATTGAGATTCCAAACAAGAGTTGATTAAATTGAGCATGTCATGAAACAGAGGCTAGAGCCCTATCTAAATGGACATGGATATTTCCATCTCCATTCAACGATTAGTCCATGTAAATGGATGTCCATTAAACCCCAAGTTCAACAGCCTGCCACCACTAACAAAGTCTCAGAAAGCAACCATTGAATGTTGAGACTGAACAACACCACCAATTTTTTCCTCAGCAAACAAGATATCATTAAAATCACCTATAATAAGAACAAAATATGAATTGGAGGCAATAATATGTTGCAATTACAAAAACTGATCCTTCTTAACTAAATCATCAATAATGCAATAAGGCGTAAATAAATGCCAAACATCCCAGTAACAAGTCGACAATGAAGAAATAAGTTAGTAGAGGAAATAAACATAATGGTGGCACTAGACTTCTAAGATATTGCCAAACCACCAGCAATACTAGACATCCCAGAAGGATCCTCAATAAGGACATTCGTAAAACCAACATTAAGAAAAACCTTTTGAATAACAACCTCCTATTTTCAGTCTCACAAAGGAATAAAATGTTAGGGGAATAATTTAGAAAGCTCTTTTGCATGAAGACCTATCAAGGAGTTTACCACATTCTGACAATTCCAACTTAGTACCTTTCACTGGGCTGGGTGGGGCTACTCGAGCCTAGCTTCCTTCACATGAACTGATCCATCACTAATACTTCCTAAACATACCTTTTTTTCCCACCTCAAGTGTATTGTCCATGGCTAGCTTATTGGTCCCAGATAATAATAAAGACGTTGCATTATCACCTATTTATACCTTGAGCTCTATCTTTGAATATAGATTTCTTTACAATAATACCATTATCCGACAGACCCACAACAAAATCAACATCTTGTGGTATAATAGACAAAGGAGACGAACCCAGAAGTCAGCCATCATCAGCACTGGATATAACACCCAAATTTTTTTCTATTAATTTTAAAATATTATTTTATCAAGAAGTAATAGTATTTTAATAATATTTAATAAATATTAAAATATTTTTGATTGTATAATAATTTATTATTCTATTAAGTAAAGAAAAATAAGATTTTTAAGATTTAACTTTTAATTATAAATTTTGACTTTTTTTTATTTTATAATGAATTATAAATTATAAATTATTTATTAATGATTGAGTTAATTATTTTAATACTTTAAATTATTTAGTGATTTTATTAATTAATATTTAAATTAAGATTTTATTATTGTTATTACATTATTATTATATTTATAATTATATATATATATATATATATTTATTTTGTTAAAATTTATTATTTATTTATAAGATATTAAATTATATTTTTGAAAGAATATTTATATATTATTATATTATTATTATATATATATTAAAAAAGAGAGGAGAAAATGATGAAAGTTCTGTAATCCAGAACTTTGTCCATTTTCTTCTTAATATATATATATAAGGAATATATATATATGGGCACAGTAGAGACAGATAGAGAAAGAAAGGCAGAGTTTTCGATCAAGATTCTGATAGATTTTGATTGCAATTTTCGGCGATCTTAGAATTAATGAAAAGCTTTTTTTATGAGCTTTCATTTGATACTAACCAAGGAGGAAATGACTGGTCGATGAAGGAGAAATCAAAGGGAGAAGTTTCGGCCATCGAAACTTTGAAGCTCTGATTCTGTCGATTGGTGGCAACTGACAATGGAAGGAGGCCATTTTCGGACTCCATTTTTCATGGGCTTTCCGATGGCACTAATTTTTCCCCGATAGGAAACCGAAGCCGGGACTGGAAAAGTTTGGACATGTATAGATTTTCGACAAATTTTGAGTAAGTATATTTTAAATTATTCTAAAATTAATTATTAATTATTTGGAGTATGATTGGAGATAAATTTGTGAAAATGAATGAATATTTATATTGGTATTGGAGAATTTGGACAGTTAAAATTTAATATATGTGTTTATTTTGAATGAATAAATTAAGATAAATTATTTTATATTATTTATAATTATTATGGAAATTATTTAGATGGTAATTATGAAAAAATATTAAGTTTGGCTTTAGTTATAGAATTTTCGGGCAGTAAATTATTAGTAACTGTGTTTTTTCTTAAATGTAAGAATTAAGATAAATTTATATTATTTGATTTGGAATTTTCGAATTTGATAATTTGGTTTATAAATTCATAATTTTATGAGATAAAAATTATTAATTTTAAAGAAATTATTTTTTTAAAGAGGAAAATAGATTTCTTTAAATGATTTATTAAATTTATGGCTGATGAATATTTTTTGAAGAAATATTTATAATAATAATATTTTAAAAGGATAAAATTTTGATTTATTTATTTATTTAATAGATATATATATAAAAAATTTCTAATTATTTTCTTATATGTGACATAAATAAGGTAAATAATTATCTTTAATTATTATGAGTTATTTGGAGTTAGAATTATTGATATGATTTTCTTGATTTACATATGTATGAAATTCTATTTAATTAATTGAATTAAAAAGATATTGCTAATAAAATATATTTTCTAGAATCTTCTTAAGATTTAAAAAGAAAGTAATAAATATTATTTTATGAATATCAATTATTTCTTTTTATTATATGGTTAGCTATTAATAAGTTAGGTTAAATTAATGGTATGATTTAATTAGTGCATATCGAATTTAGAAAGATTTTAAGAAAAATGAATTTTTAAAAGGAAATTTATGATTATAGACATTTTAAATATTATTTTATATTTTTAACTGGATGAATTGATATAGTGGTGGTAATGAGTTTGAGAACCCAAAAGGGGTTATTGAGTTAATATTGTTTACTCTGTGAGCTATTTTGAAATGTTTATTCTTTTGTCTTAGCGGACAATATTCTAATCTTAGGGGAGATTCTGCCGAAATTTTGGTAAACTCTTAGGAGTCAATTCATAATATTATTGAAGTTAATATATATCTTTTATGTTATAATGTCCTTTGTATATCTTTTCGGTTAGGGTATTACAGGAGTTTCCTAGCTGTCAGATTTTAGGCGCTCCGAAGAGAGTTAGCTGGTTAATGGTTATCAAGTTGTGAGTTGATATATTTAATTTAACTCTGCATATAAGCATAACATGTAAGCATTGATGAATGAAATTTGTATATATGTATATAAGCTATCATTATTGCATTAGATTTAGTAGCATGATGTATGTTTATGTCATATTATATGATGTTGATGAATGACATTGTATGTATATGTTTACGATGGAAAATAGGGTGATGTGAAATCCACCATTCACACATAAAACAACAACGATGTAACATGACACAATATGATTTATGATGATGTTATTACAGAAATTACCTAGTTTGAGTTGATCTCACCGTGGTTCCTGAACATGGATAAGACAGTATAGGGATGTATGATTTGAGTTGATCTCACTGTGACCCCATAGTTAGATTTTAAGAGAGCAAAGGGAGGGGGTCAACTCTCCATTTATGATAAATGAAAACATAGATGAGGTTGGATTCCACGGACATTTTTCATCATGGTTGTTATGTATGTTTATGGGTGATTATATGTGATGTGACATTTCATGTAGATTTAATAAATGACTTGCATGTTAAATTAATTTATATCAGCTCATTGAGTCGAACGCTCACCCCTGTTCAAATATTTCCCCAGGTTCCGGGTCGAGCTTAAAGAGATCAAATTTTTAAGTTGAGTATTCTTGCCTCCTAATTCTCAGGTAGTAAAATTATTTAATTTATTATGTCATTATTTTATATTCACTATATTAAAATCTTTAAAGCTCCGCATTGTTATTTTCAATGTCAGATTTATGGTCGTATTTCTATTGGTTATTCTGTTCAGCAGAAACTTAAATTGATGTTAAATGCATGATGTCAGCTCTGAGTGGCTAGTAAATAAAGTTAAATTATTGAGTTTCTGTATGACAGATAGACTTATAGTCCTTGTTTGTGACAGTTATAACTGTTATATTACAGTTTTTATTATTCAGTACGGATTCCGGAAGTCTTATGCTTTCCCTTTCCCTAGTGCCAATCACGTGCTTGTTTGGGTTGGTTCGTGACACTGGATTTTGAATTAGACTGTGCAATACTAAAATTAAAATCAACAGGTCGAGCGTTTTGCATAGTTTTGATGACCAAAT
Source organism: Aleurites moluccanus (assembly GCA_948193065.1). Classification (NCBI taxonomy): domain Eukaryota; kingdom Viridiplantae; phylum Streptophyta; class Magnoliopsida; order Malpighiales; family Euphorbiaceae; genus Aleurites; species Aleurites moluccanus. Next base: position 26,482 of record CANXYC011870550.1, read on the forward strand.
CCTAGTTTAGCATTGCAACCTAGTCCAACCATTTTATTAGGGACCTAGTGTAATACCCAGTACTTGGAACGTTAGAGTAGATATGTGTTCGTTCATATTTGTTTGTTTGATGAATGTTAGCATGTGTATGTTTATATGTGCATGATAGATAATCTAGAATGTTATGTTGAGTATAAATTACTTTTAGAATGATTATATGTTGAGACATGATGAGTTATAACTGATTTTGAGGTGTTAAACGCGTGTAAGTATAAGTTAATTAAGTTTGGATAAGTTAAAATGGAGAAAACATGAGAGATTCTCACCAGCAAACGTTTCACGAGCGTGAAGTGTTTTCATGGGTGTGAAATATAATTCACGGTCGTGAGAAAAGCTTTTGTGTAATTTGACAAATTCTCCAGATTTGTTTTCACATGCTTGAAACGTCCCTCACGGCCGTGAAGAAGTGCTTCGAACCCATACGTGAATAGCTCCTTTCACAGTCGTGAAGCCCCTCTTCACGGGCGTGAATGTGTCAGGCTTATATATATGATAGCTCCATTTTTCATTTCAAACTCTTCCATTTTCAACTTTTCTTCTCCTCTTTCTTCATAAATGGTCTCAACCACCTACCAATTCATTAGTATTCATCCTCCAATATTTATTCCATTATAATAACACAATAATCAATAATTAAACCTTTAAGAAACATCAACATTTCAGATTTTTCAAGGATTCTCCATTTTTAGGAATTCAAAGTATTTATTCCAAACTCACTTCTAAGTTTAAAATAAGTTAAATAATGGTTAGAATAGATAAATATAAGTTAAGTATAGATGTTTAAGAACATCATTAGTATTTATTATGGATTTTAAGAAAGATATATATGGATATAGGGTTTTGGGTAAATAGTAGCTATTCATTCCAATCTTCCACATTTCTTTATTAAGTGATTAAATTGATGTTAGAAAACATATTAGGATTCTAAAAGATGATTAGAATCATAAGAATTTATCATGTATGAACATTATTGGGCATAAACTCTAATTGTGAGAATTTGGGAATTTGATACAGAAGAGGAGAACTTAAGGAACTATAAGAGATTATTGAATGTACAAGTAATTGAGGGAAACATAAGGATAATTTACTTTGAGGTAAGTATAAATATTACATATGCATGTTGTTTCCTTGAAATTGATTGTTCAAACCTTCTTAATGTGCATGTATATGATTCTCATGTTATGAAACATTGTATTGTTAACCTATTAAATGAAATTCCCATGATGATCTCAAACAAGTGATAATTTGTTCCATGTAATCACTTTATATATTATAAATGACTTGGTCATTCTTCCTTGGACCAAGCTCATATGAAACCTATTTGCCAACTTGAATGAATTTATGTTTATATATTGATGGTCTTGTGACTAATATGATTCTTTGTGAAATCCAAGCTATATGACCTATGATATGCATATGTATAGAATGTTATTTCCAATGGGAGTAAATTCATTAGTCCATTGTGCACTTTGAAAATTTAGCTGATAGGGTTTTATCAGTATTCCATCTAGAGGGGACCATGAGCTCTAGGCATATGCCAGACTAAGCATATGTATTACGATAAGGTAGTAAAGCTACTGATGCGTTCTGTTACGATAAGGTAGCAAAGCTACTGATGCGTTCTGATGATAATAATTATATTATATGTTTTGATAGTGCTATTAGATTGTAAGCACTTATGTTTTTGTAAGCATAACCTTATGAAACTTCCATACCTATGTTCCTTTGGCTTGACCATTATATTGCATATTTGTATCTTACTAAGTTGAAGGCTCACTCCTCTTCTGTGGATTTCATGTGATAGTGTAGTTTGAGAGGGAACTAACATAGAAGACAGAGCTTCTTGATTCATTTCTCCAAGAAGACTCTATGTAATTCTTTTGATTTTTATATTTTGTATTATGGTATTTATATGTATGAGGATTATACTCTAGAGCTCCGTAGTTAGATGTTGAGGATGATATTATTTTAAAGTCTGAATTGATATATTGTGGGTTGCTCTTATTCCTTATTAATGTGGGATGTATCTTTTGATTGGTAAAGAACAAGAGAAAAATCATATGATGATGTATGAAAATGTATGAACGATGATTATATGATTCATAGAAATGAGTATACGTGATGATAACTATGTATGATGTGGATATATATTATGTATGAGATACATGATATGAGTGTTCTACAAATTTGTGATGCCCTTTAGCTTACCCTTTTTCTAGGGCCGTTGCACCACTGGAGTCAGAATGTGACACTTAGGAATTAGATACTTTGTACGAGCTAGACTTAGTAGGTATATGTTTCCCTTTCAGAACTGTAGAGGCATCAACAATAATAAATTTAACGATAATGACGTCATGATCTCCCAAATACTAAAGAGTATTAATAGAGTATGACCTCCCCATTTCCCAAACCATTACCCACCTTTAATCTAGAACTCTTTCCAACTGTAACGTTGCCCAAACTCATAACTAAAGATTTAGTCACGTGATCAGTTTACTCATACATCTATTTCTCACCAACAAATGGGTAGGGGTAAAAGTCAAACTGACCAAATCGATCAAACCAAATCAAATCGATTAAATTAAATTAAAATTGATAGTTTTATAATTTATTTAGTTTGGTTTAATTTGAAAAATAGAGTAAACCGAAAGTTCAATTTGGTTTGCAATTTGAGCATGTTTTCTTTGGTTTCAAACCAAATCAAACCAAAGTTATATATATATATATTGTTTTTTACTTTTATTATAATTAAATATATTTGATTTAATTTTATATATAATCATATATTTTTTAACCTAATATTAATTTAAAATTTTAAAAAATAACCATTCATAAAAATTAACTAAAGATAAATAAAAAGGAGTCTAATTCTTGAAAAAAAAAATATAAGTTTTGTTTGTGTTAATTAATGGAATAAACAAGTTTTGGGTTATATAATATTAATTTTTTTTGAATTTTTTTTATTACCGATACTTTATCGATATTTTTTCTTAAATTTATAATAAAATAATGACGATTTATAAAAAAAATATTTAATTTGAAATCAATAAACCAAAAGTATTCAAATTAAATCAAACCAAATTGAAACCAATGATTTGACTATAATGATGATTTAATTTGGCTTGAGAATTTTTAAACCAAAGATATTAGTTTGGTTTGATAACAACCCTTCAAACCGATTAAATCGAACCAATACTACCCCTTACAAGCAGGGACAAAATGGCCTTGGTCCTAGGGAGAGTGAAGTAGTGGAAGGTTTTTAAGAGTCTGTTGATTCTAGAAGAATAATAGACTAATAGATATTAAATTTCGTTGATTCAAAAAATACCGAAAATTAAAATACTTTTACACATAAATGTTAGTTTATTCCAATAAAAAACTGTTTCAACTCTAAAGTTTACATGACTATATATAAGAAATAACTTTCAAAAAACTCTAGAAATCTAATATGGTAATTTATTCCGAAAATGAAACAAATTATCAAATTTATATAAATAAGAAAAAAAATCAAAACTAACTTAAATAGGGAGACAAAGCTAATATAATACCTTAAATAACGTCTAAAAACAAGCTTCCTATCAAAATTAAATATGAAAAATAAAAAATACCAAAAATATAAAAATATAAATATGAAAAAATATCAATTATTGTTGGTCTCCATCATTCTTTGTAGAGTATAGAAAATTCGTCCTCGAATTTGCAATAACATTATCATCAAAAGAATGTTTAGATAAAAGAATTTTATATTGAATACACATGGTTGTAAAATATTCATAAAAAATGTGAAACTTTTCAATTTTTCTTATGATTCTCATCCAATTTGTCCAATAACTTTTAATTAAATTTTTTTTGATGAATTGAAAATCAGATGCAGTAGAAAGATTAATGGAGAATGAATTTATATAATAATATTTTTCATTCTTATGAATTAGTGTTATGATCTATTGCGATACTCTGATATTATTATGATTCTCAATAGATGATAAAACTATCGCAATAGATAATAATATTTCTTCATCAAGATAATCATTAAATATTGGAGATAAATCTCAATTGAAATTCGACGTTATTTTTAAGGCATGAAAATTAAATATTTAATCTCTTAAAAGCTCATTCATTCATTGGGTTAACTGTTCCATCATTTGTGTCATACATTTCTCCATATAGTTCATGATACGTTAAACCATCTGAATTATTGCGTCATAGTAAAAAACCTCTTCTACAGGTATAGTCTGATATCCTTTCTTTGGTGGTATGGTTTTCAAGGAACGAGTGTAAGCTCTAATACCAACTGAAGTAGTGGAAGCCTTGTAAGAGTTTGTTGATTTTAAATGAATACTAGACTAATAGGCAAAAAAGTTCATTGATCAAAGAATAACGAAAATTGGAATACTTTCACACAAAAAAGTTAGTTTATTTCAATAAAAAACTACATCAACCTTAAGGTTTACATGACTATATATAGAAAATAACTTTTAGAAAATTTTAGGAGTCTAATATGACAATTTATTCTAAAAAGAAAATAAATCACTAAATTTATATAAATAAGGAAAAAATTAAAACTAACTTAAATCGGGAGACAAATTAAAACTAATATAATACATTATATTGCATCTAAAAATAAGTTTTCTATCAAAATTAAATAAAAAATATCAAAAATATAAAAATATAAATATAAAAAAATATCAACTTTTATTAGTCTGTCATAAAGTCAAGACTATCCAAATATATTAATTTTTTATTATAAATATATAAATTTTATCATTTTAGTACCTCCATAGAATTTAATACGAAAATCTAATATTTGGGATATGAAATAATAATTTAAATTCAATATTAGTCCTCAATTTTGGCTTCGTCACTGCCAGTAAGGGACTCACTTCTCATCACTTAGATAACTATCCCATTACCATGTTTATTGGAAGACTACACCTACTAACCATGCGTATATTGACCTGCACAATATTACCGGAACCCCTACCAGCCTACTCGTAAATTTTTTCGAGTAAAAGTTGATGCATAACAATTTTTTAAAAATAAAATAATTCAAGTTTAAGCCTTAATTTAGAACTAATTTTATAATCTAACCAAATTTCAACTAAACAAATTCGGTTCGTTTCCTATTACAGTAATAGGATATGAAACTCATGATTGGGTATGCCAAAAAAAAAAAAATCATTTCTTCACATTTTTACAATTTTATTATCTTTTACTTTACAATAATTTAAAATTTTGTCAAAAAAAATAATTTAAAATTTTAATTTTATTAAAATTTGTGAAAATTTGACTAAAATTTTACAAAACATATATTCTTTAAAATAAATTAATTATTTTTTTAATATTAATTAGACCCTTATCCGATAAACTAATTTTGAGTGGATATGGAAATAGAATGATTTGCTTAATCGATATCCAGCCGTTAAATTGCTATTTTTGGCCTAAGTAGCCAACCAGACCTACAAACAAAAGTTTATCAATTTCAGAGGAAAGAAAGAAAGATTGAGAATGGCGTTGAGTGGACAAGAAGTGAGAAATAAGCAGGTGAGATTCAGGGACTGCGTGACTGGTTTTCCTAAAGAATCAGACATGTACGTCACCACTGCTACTGTAAAACTGAAGGTCCCAGAAAATTCTAATGGTGTTCTTGTTAAGAATCTTTATCTCTCTTGTGATCCCTATATGCGAATCTTGATGAGCAAACCCGACCATTTAACCATGTTCACTTCCTATACTCCTGGCTCTGTAAGCTCTCTTTCTCTTTGCTTTCTCCCCTGCTTCTGCTTTTTCTTCTTCTTTTCTGTTTGGTTCCGTGAAAGTTGGGATCTTTAGTTAATTTCGATTTGCTATAATGAGTACTCTGGAATTGCTTAGATGAGCCCTGAAAATTGGAGTTAATTTCTTGTGTTTTGAATAATTCCCATGAATCCCCTGTAAATTTTGCATCCATAGCACAAAATTAATTGTGTTTTTGAACTTTTGTTTGGTGAAAACATGCAGCCACTTAGTGGGCATGGAGTGGGTAAGGTATTGGATTCAAGAAGCCCTGACTTTAAAGAAGGAGACTTAGTTTGGGGAACAACTGGATGGGAAGAGTATAGTCTCATCACAGCACCTGAATCTCTCTTTAAAATTCAGCATACTGATGTGCCCCTTTCATACTATACTGGAATTCTTGGTAAGTCAGAGAGGAACTCATCTTTGTGTGTTTTGGGGCGTGGCGTGGAGATTCTGAGTCAGTGCAAAGAGGATAAGAGTAGTGTATTCTTATGCCTATTTGATGTGGTGTTTGAGATATTAATGAGATGTGCTTCTATTTTGATTACTGTGAATGGAAAATGTGATTAGTAAATTGAATTGTCTTGGGCTGTTTCCATTTCTATGTGGTATTTGTCTTCCCTGTGATTATTCTATGTTTTTGCGTAGAGCATCATAACTAATTAAAAATTTCAATTTGATAGTTATCATCCTGAAGGGTTGATGCCTAGGAATTTGCGGAATGAAAATTGTGGGATTGATCAACTATATATATAACCTAGTTGTGGGATTGAAATGGTAAATTGTTCCATGGTGTTTGGAACTGGAATTTGAAATCTCAAGTGAATACAAGTGAGGGTTGAATATTGCATAGATAAGTATTCAGACATATTAAGGTGGAGGACTTCTTCTTTTTGTAATCAAATCATCTGAAGTATAATACTTTGTAGGTATTTTATGTTCATCCTGAAACAAAAATCCAATTCGAATCGTCCATTCCACTTTTGCATATCCAGGTTTATCTTGTTTTCCTATTTCATTTATATATATATATATATCTGTGCATTTTTTTTAATAGGTATGCCTGGAGTGACTGCTTATGCTGGTTTTTATGAGGTTTGTTCTCCCAAGAAAGGAGACCGTGTATTTGTTTCAGCAGCAGCTGGTGCAGTTGGTCAACTTGTTGGGCAATTTGCAAAGTTGATGGGTTGCTATGTTGTTGGGAGCGCTGGAAGTAAAGAAAAGGCGATACTTCACTTACCCTCTTATTTGATTCTCACTATATATATATATATATAATATCTAGAATATATATATATTTATGCTATTATATTCAGTCTGACCTACTCACTATATTTTTTTTTACTATATTGATTCATATATAGTTTCTTGGAAAGAATAGATATGTAAAAAGGGACATTAAAATTTATTATTAAGCTCCTAATTTCCTTACTTCTTATCTTACTTATTGTCAAATTATAATTTTTTTTTTGTGTAATTGAACATGCCATCTTAGGTATTTCATCGAGCCTGTATCTTTGTGAAAAGTCATCCTTATACATGAATATTAGGAGCTAATTTTCAGAAGATTCTGACAGCATCGAGTGGCCAGTTGCTTGCTTCTGCATCTTAGCTTCTTCTTTCACTCTTTCTTTCTTTAAATCCCTCCATTACATGGATCATGGAGGAAATGACTGACATGAATTCTCACTTTCTCCTTTTGTTATTTTAATCAGGTTGATTTACTGAAGAATAAGCTTGGGTTTGATGAGGCCTTCAATTATAAAGAGGAACAGAACTTGGGTGCTGCTTTGAAAAGGTTAGTATATATTATTTCATTAAGAGGTGTCAAAATTACTTTCTAAGTCATGGCATTTAGTCAATCTTATTTTTTTTATAAAAATTCAATGTTCATCAATGTGAAGTGGACAATTAAGAGCCAGTTTGGCACTGTTATTGTATAAAGCTGACTTTGAACCAAAAATAAAGAAGAATCATGTTACTTAATTAAACTAGTAAATTTTAAGAATAACTTGTTTGGCTGTGAACTAATGCGAGAATTTGCATCTTTAATTTGCATTAACACTGGAGAAGAGGGTTAAAAAGGAATACAACTAAATAAGAGAGATTATTGTTGTTATTATAACTTTATGTCAATGGAAGCAACATAATTTCAAGAATTATACTCACTGCTTTTATATTGGTACAGATACTTCCCTGAAGGCATAGACATCTATTTTGAAAACGTTGGTGGGAAAATGCTAGATGCTGTGCTTCTCAACATGAGAGTCCATGGCCGCATTGCTGTATGTGGAATGATCTCACAATACAATCTTGAAAAGCCTGAAGGTGTTTGTAATTTGATGTCCATTGTTTATAAACGTGTACGTGTAGAGGGATTCGCAGTATTTGATTATTATCATCAATATCCCAAGTTTTTGGATCTTGTACTGCCTTACATCAGAGAAGGTAAGATAACATACTTGGAAGACATAGTTGAAGGACTGGAAAAGGGCCCTGAAGCTCTTATAGGCCTTTTCAGTGGTCGAAATGTTGGAAAACAGGTGGTTGTAGTTGCTCATGACTGATGGGTAATCTCATGTCTAATAGTTGTTGTAGAATGCCTCTAAAAATGCACTGGAGGATGTAGGTTATTATATGAAACCGAATGGATGGTTTAGAATTGTGGTCATCTCACTATATATATCTCTGAATAATATCTTAGTAGTTTCTTTTATTTTTCAGAAATCATTTCGAGCAGTGATTTAAAATTCATGCTAATTTAAGCATCGGCATGTTTTGTTGGATGATTTATACTTTTTATGGGTACTTATTAGATTAGATCGTTGCATTAATGTTTGGACGATTATGATGGATTCTTTCAATTCCTAATTTCGTAGGTAACTAGTGTTCTTTCTTCTTTTTTGGTACAGAGAAAAGTAAGCTGGTGTTCTGTCCTGCATGCATGTGTGAAAGACCTGCTCTTAAGAAATAAGCCAATTTTTGTGTTTTTGGCTTGCATCTTATAGACTAGTACATGACAGTATCATTAAAAGTAATGGAAAATTAATGACAAACATCTCTCTAAATTTATGGGATTTTTTTTTTTTCCATGGAAGCTTATTCCACAAATCTTTCATTATTTACATGTGAAATATTATCACTAGCTATGAGATGGTATTAGATAATATGATTCAATAATTATTATTTTTTTTTTAAATTATTTGATAACACTTATTTACATATAACTTAATATTTCAATTAAGTTAAAATTATAGTAAAATGTTAATTTTTAACTTAAAATTTACGCTGAACAAACTCAATTATTGTACTTCTAATTAATTTTAAATTTAATTTTTTAACACTTACATTATTAAATATATAAAATTAGTTTATGATGTGAAAAATGTTGAGTTTTTGAACCGTTTGAACTAGTAAAAACAAAAACAGACACTCAAATATTTTTTTCTTATAAATAGATAGATAATAGGTCCTAATTTTTTATTCGAAATGAATCGAAATGAATTATATGACTCATAATATATAAATCAATATTAATTCTCAATTTTTACGTGTCACTCATTCTTTTAAATCAGAAAGAGTCCGTTTCAATTCTAAAATTTTTTATTTAGTGTTAAACAGTCAATTTTTAATGTTGGATTATTTTTTAATTTTTAATTTTAATTTTTTTTTTTGTGATTTTATTGTTTTTTTACTTTTTAGGATTTATAAATATTATATAAATTTTCTTAATTTCTTTTTGATATAGCTTTTAGTTAATAATAATTTTATATAACTTTGAACATTCGTACGTTGCGTTAGGTAGTTAGAAAAAAAAATAAGTGAGGAAAATAATAAAGATTAGAAAAATAAGTGAGGAAAAAAAATCTTTTCTTATTTGGGAAGAGCGAAGAAAATAATAAAGGGAGGAAAAATAAGTTTTCTTCTAATATTTTTCTCTCTTTTGAAGAGAAAATAAATAAGAAATTGATGAATTATTTTCCCTTATCTTTTTTCTATGAATTAATTATTATTTAATCTTTAAAATTTATTGAAATAAATAAAGTGATTTCTGTATTTTAAAAAATTTAATATTTAATTTTTATTTTTTATTTATCATATGAATTTTAATTCAATCCATTTTTTTATAAATTTTGTTAAAAAATTAAAAATAAAATTAAAATAAAAAAAAATAACTTTTAATACCTAAAATATTTATCTTTTATATTAGGAGCATTATCTTAAAATAAAATCCATATTCCATTTCTCTCATTCTCTACATATAAATTCATAACTGCAAAATTTTTTTATAAAAAATTGAGTTTTAAAATTTTTATTAAATAATTAGAAGTTTAAAAATTAATTATTATTTAGTCAATGAGATTTGTCGAAATTAATAAAATCAATCCTACTGACTGATTTGAAAAATTTAATGACAAATGAATGATATTTTGATCATTTTATAAATATTTAATGATAAAAATGAAAAAAAAAAATCAATTCACTTATAAAATCAAAAGATCAAGACTAAATAATAAATTTTTCAAAAAATTATTTTATTAATTTTTATTAATTTTAAACACTAAATAATAATTAAACTTTCTTCTACTCAAATTAAAAAAGGAAATAACTACATCTTAATTTTTTTCTTCTGTCCTTAATTTCTCTGTTTATTATATATAATATAGTTATTTTGCAAATGTCAGCTGACTAGTACAATAACTCAGTATGGTCAGATAACAGAACAAATTAAATAAATGTCCCATAAGATGCTCGTGGATGCAGAACATGGAACCTAGGAACGGTGCCAAGTTAGCTTGAGTGCGATCATAAAATTTAATTTTCTTTAGAATTTATATATATATATTAAACTAATCGCCCTATTAAATATTATGAAAGTGAGCCCACTACACAGAGAACTATGTATTTGATAACATTAATAATGAGAAAACTATACAATATTTTCATAAAATGATACCGTGTACAGAACAATTTTAAAACAGTATATATAAAAATTTATAATTATTTATGTATGATAAATTTGTTTTATATAAGTAAATTTTATGAATTATATATATATATATATATAACTCTACTTATTATATTTTTTGACACCTTAAAGATTTTTTTGTCTCAGATCTTGGGATATAAAATATTATAAATGCGTTATATAAATTATTAAATTTAATATATAAAATTTATAATATATTTTTTATTATTTATTTAATTTTTTATTTAGTGTAAAAAATATATAATTTGATTTATTATATAATACATTATTAAATAATAATTTTTAAAATTTTTTACAACAAATTTTAAGATTCTCAAAATAAATAAGAGACTGCTGTGCATCCTAGAACTTGCTCGTTACTGTTGGGCTGTCCCCTTGGAGACGTCCTACTTCATCAGATCATCCACCATTTATCCAACCTAAGAATCCTATCATATTATCAAAATAATTGGCAGAAGCATGCAAAGTGGAATAACTAGCTACGTAAATGATGAAGACTACGAACATATTAAATGTTAGTACTATTTGTGCTTTTTTTTTTTTTTTTTTGAGAAAATGATAAAACTTCATTAGAAGAAGGATCATATTCCAAAAAACTATGTTATAGAGGGAAATAAAATAAGAAACTCAAAAAATTTAGAAATCTAAGATTGATTTAGGTCTCAAGATAAAAAAAGATGAAAGAGTACTATGAAAATTTCTAAATCTTGAAATTTTTGCATTAAACATTGGTGATTAGTAGATCTGACCCTTGAAAATCAAGATCCCACTACCTTGAAGGCAAAAATAGAAAATGAATGATAGATGATTATTCTATTTAAGAGGACAGTGCGGTTATAACTTTCTTTGGATAATCACTAGATCATATCCACCTTTCAATGGCTGGGAAAATTAACAAAGCTTGAAGAAGAATCCTGATAATGAAGAAACACCAACCCCTCAAAAGCACCACTCTTATTGACAAAATTCAAATTTTAATGCTCAAAATCATCATTCTAATTCAAATCTTTGCAAAGAGGGAAAGAACAATTTTTAAAGAGTTTAAAAACCTAAATTGTTTAGCCATGATGGCTGAAACTACACCACCTAAAGGAAAAAAAAAAAATGTAGAAAGAACATTAAAAAAAAAAAAGAAGGGGAGAGGAGGTGTCACTCGACTAAACCAGCAGGATCTCCTCTCAACAAAAAAACCAGTGGCTAAATTCAGAAAGAAGTTAGAGAAAAAGGTGTTTAGAAAGAGAAGGCTGAAAGATACTAAAGAGAAAAAATCTAACTGCTTGTACAATATGTGCTTTTGTTGTGTTGTGAACTTGAGATTTACATGGTTCAATTAGGAGAGGTCATTGTAGTAGTTAATTTAGGGATCAACTGTGTATGTTGTATGTATTAACTCTTTATATATATGTATATAAAATTTATAATGAATGTATATTAAAAAAAAAATTGATGTACTTTTGATTGTGAATATAAATTACTAATTAATTGCAACTAAGTACTAACTTTAAGTTTGGTAAAACTAAATTTGTCAGCATTGTGAAAAAAATATTGACTCAAATTAAATTTCAATATTGGATAGAATGAGATAAGAAAATAAAATATGTAAAGTAACAATTCTTTTTTATACATCAAAAACTTTTTAAAGAATAAATGTGATATAAAAATAAGATAAATTGATTTTATATGAAAATATTAAAATTTGATTATTAAATAAGCGTTTAAGAAAATGCGAATATGAATTTAAAATTTAATTATTATATTGAAAAAATATTTTAGTAATTATAGTTTGAAGATAATAAATCTTTTAACAGTTTGGTTAATGTTATTTAATTCTATTTTTTTAAAACTGAAAAAAAAAAGTCTTCTAAAAATCTAAAAAAAAAAAATTAACTAAATATTTTCACACTTCCAATTTATACATAAATCCCATGAGGCGCGCCCCATATTAAGAAACGTAATTCCAAACATAAGTTTTCTAAATCAACAAAAATTCCACTAATCGTAGGGCCAATTAAGCTTATCTCCAAAAATAAACATAGTCATGGCCGCATAAATTCTTCTCTTCATTTTTTTTTATCATATAGTGCTAATCATCTCTTTAAAAAAAAAAAGTTAAAAAAAAGAAAAAGCTAATTATTTATTTCCTCATCTACTTTCTTATTTGCTCCTTTCAATTTAGGGCAAACTCGAACTCGCATATTTTGACTCACAACCCAAAAAGATCTATATATCATCGGTGATCTGCCGCTTAGGTACTGCTTCTGTCTTTGTTCTCACCGAGTCTGACTCGCTCCGGTTTCGATCCCTAATCTTCTCCGACTTCATTACTTTCTATTTTGATCCTTGTTTGGTTCTATTACTGTTTATTGTAAAACCGGCTATTTATGTAGAGTTTTTCTAAGACAATTGGTTTTGTTGGTATTGGCTTATGGTTTTGATTTTAGTGTCAAAAAATATTGGAGGATGTGATATGTAATTTTAGTTGGGCATTTGTTGCTGGTGAGAGAATATGGAAGGAAATGAGTTACTCTGTGGGTTCTTTAGCATTAGTTTAATATAAATTGAAGTATAGAAGAAGTGGGAATTTTTTTATTTCTTATTATATTTTTGAAGTGATGGTGAATGAGTAATTTAGATTTTAACTAGTTAAATAAGAAAATTATCATTTTGTTATTTGGCGAGTACAGATCAGTTAATTTAGTGAAGGATATGTAAATTACATTGCTGCATTATGCTAAAAAAATGTCTAGACAGAGAGAGAAAATACATATTTATTCAGAAACGTTGGTTGACCAGTATGAAGAAGCATGTGCTTGTAGCTTTGTTCAAGTCATGATTTTTGAATAATTGCTTACAGTACATTTTTTTTTGCTTCACTTGTTAATTTCCTGTTTCATAAATTTTCTTGGAATTTGTATCTGAAATAATAAATAATAAGTTTTTTTTTTTCGGTAACTTCCCAGATTGTGGATGCAATTTGTAAAAGTTAAGCTTAGGTTTTGCAAAGGGTGGTTCAGGCAGCTTATAATTATTGTTTTAGACAACTGAAAGTTGAAATGCGGTGCAAGGAGGTTCTCCTTGTCAGTGATATTTATATATTTTCAGTGATTTTTATAAAAGAATGATTGGTCATTTGTGAGTTTATGAAAAGAGATGGCATTAATGGATAACTGGTGTTTGGCGTTGAGATTTAGAGAGAAAATACATTCTTTGATATTTGTTGCCTAATCATATTTACGAACCTGTATTGTTTGTTAAATCTGAGGTTAGGACTGCGTTCTACTGCCCTTGTTATCTTCATTGTTTATCCTTCTGCTCCTTTTCTTTCTTCCTTTCCCTATATTGGGTATTTTTGGCCAATTTCTCTCAATCTCATGGTTCTTTTCAGGCTGTTGGTCAATTGTTAAATTGGGAAAAGCTTTTTGATCAGTCTTCTTCTATATCTTGATCTAAGACAAGTGACAACTGCTCCTCAACAAGGAATGATTTTTTGCATGACCTTTTGACATTTGTACAATGTCGGGGTTACTTAATGTATGTACACTTTTCTCTATTGCTAAGTTATACTTGGACAATCTTAGATTATTATCTTCTTGGTTACTGTTAGGCGAGGTTGCTGTGATATGCGGCGTTTCCCAGCACATATCTTATTTAAACACTAGTTTAAACTTTGTGAATTGTTCTAGATCCATTGCTTATGGAGTTTTCTTGTTTCATGAATATGTGTTCTCTTGAGCATGTATTTTTGTTTGGCATATCGCTGATTTTTTTTTTGATAAAGCAGGTGACATTGGTGGGAATGTAACATAAATTGGTTAGGAAATGTGGGATCTTGGCTTAATTTGCCAGCAGTTTTTTGTTAAGAGTTATTCTAAAGAATAATTGCAGCTTTTGTAATTCTTTTCCTGTTCCATAAGATCTAAGAATAATTTGCCCCTAGCTTGGAAGATATAAAAATAAGCTAGGCCGAGGAAGATATCACTGGTATAGGTTGTTGCATATCCTTTATGTTGGATGCCTTGTACTTCATAAATGCTTAGCTGTGTTCCTATGTAGTTTATTGCATTTATTTGGTGATTCTGTTTGGAGTTTATAAATCTGTAATTTGGATATTGAGTTAGTTCCATTTTGGTTTGTGTTCATATGTTTGTTGTAAAATTTAATCCACTTTCGCTTGCAGTCTTCGTTAAATAGTTCAGCTTCAAATCTTCCAGACAGCACTGGACGCCCTTTTACTACTTTCTCTGGTCAGTCTGGTGCGGTGTCTCCTGTTTTTCATCATACTGGTGCGTACATCTGCTGAGGCTTCACTTGTATATTTTATGTAAATATATTTGTCTTGTAATTATGTGGTTTATTGCAGGAACTATTCAAGGGCTGCATAATCTCCATGGGAGCTTTAATGTTCCCAACATGCCAGGTACCCTTACATCACGAAACTCGACGGTAAATAATGTTCCTTCTGGTGGGGTTCAACAACATACTGGGAGCCTCTCTAGTGGGCGCTTTACATCCAATAATCTTCCTGTTGCTCTCTCTCAGGTAATTGTAGTATGCTTGTAAAGTAGTAAATATAGTTTATCTGATCAATCATAAGCAAATGTTCTTCTTGTTGTCTCATTCCATTTTTCACCTGCTGTGCACTCTGTAGCTATCTCATGGCAGCTCTCTTGGACATTCAGGAGTCACAAATAGAGGAGGTATAAATGTTGTAGGAAACCCTGGATTTAGTAGTAACACAAATGGAGTTGGAGGTTCTGTTCCTGGGATTCTCCCAACCTCTGCTGGAATTGGTAACCGGAATGCTGTGCCAGGATTGGGAGTATCCCCAATTTTGGGAAATGCAGGTCCTCGGATCACAAGTTCTATGGGAAACATGGTTGGCGGGGGCAACATTGGGAGGAGCATAAGCTCAGGTGGAGGATTATCTGTGCCTGGTCTTGCATCTCGGCTAAATCTAACTGCAAATAGTGGATCTGGTAGTTTAAGTTTGCAAGGACAAAATAGATTAATGGGTGGTGTGCTTCCACAAGGTATAAAGTAAATTAGTACATTAACTAATAGCTGACTAAAGAGAAAAACATTTACTGTGTTGTGCTGGCTTGCAAAATTCTGTTAGTGCTTTTTGAGGTGCATTTTGTTTAGAAATTAAACTTTTCAGTTTTAGTTATAACCGTTTTGTTTAGCTCTCCCAGAACATCTAACTGTTAAAGTTTTACTGCCTCAGACTTCATCATGGCTTCATTTTGAATACAATTTGGTAATTGTCTTGATATATTTGTAAGATTACAGGGGCATACATTTTTGCAAGATGTAGAAAGCAATGCTGGATTTCAGTAGATTGTTGAATGTGTATGTGATTTAACCACTTCGATTGATATTGCTTGATGATTAGTTAGATGTCTGATTAGCATGGTATAGCATGATGAAAGCTGAATTTGCTGTAATTTTTTCCTTGTTATTGCTGCATGACTGAAAAATTAGATTGTGTTTCCTGATTTGATTTTCTTTATACCAGAAGTATCAATTTTTTATAGTTTGTTTTAGAAATCAATTTACTTATTATGGTGTACTTTACCTGACATTTTCTTTATTCATGAATGATAGTTGTAAGGGCTCCTTGGCTATATTTGCTTGTGTAAATGACATTTTCTGGATTCAGGATCTCCACAGGTAATTTCTATGTTGGGAAATTCCTATCCAACAGCTGGTGGTCCTCTTTCACAAAGCCATGTCCAAGCAGTGAACAATCTCAGCTCCATGGGAATGTTGAATGATGTGAACTCTAATGATAGTTCCCCTTTCGACATAAATAATGATTTCCCTCAGCTGACGAGTCGTCCCAGTTCTGCTGGAGGGCCTCAAGGACAATTGGGTGATTACAACCCTAGTTTGTGATTTAGCTTTTGGTTGCTTCTGTTAATCATTCTTACTTGTAATTGGGGGATAAAATACAAAGCAAAAAAAAAAAATTTCAGGTTCATTACGAAAACAAGGTCTTGGAGTTAGTCCTATTGTTCAGCAAAACCAAGAGTTCAGCATCCAAAATGAAGATTTTCCAGCTTTACCGGGATTTAAAGGTTCTTAGATATTTATTTTATTTATGGTGTACAATAATTTCGTCCATGTTATAGTGACCATAATATTAGATTTGATTCAGGTGGTAATGCTGATTACACCATGGATTTGCATCAAAAAGAACAACTGCATGACAATACTATATCTATGATGCAATCTCAGCACTTCCCTGTGAGCCTTAACTTAAAAGATTGAGCATCTACATAAAGTTACCTACTGTGTACTTCTCTTATGCTTCAATTTTGCTTTCTGCAGATGAGCAGGTCTGCTGGATTCAACTTAGGGGGAACTTATTCATCTTATCGTCCACAGCAGCAACAGCAACATGCTCCTGCTGTCAGTAGTAGTGGTGTCTCTTTTTCATCTGTAAACAATCAAGATCTTCTTCATGGTTCAGATATATTTCCATCTTCACATTCGACGTATCACTCACAGGTGTGAAAGTCTGTTGCTGTAAATGGTTTTTAACAAATGTGTTTATGTGTTAAGTTACCGGCTTTTAAATTTTACTACGATTGGACTCTCTGTGATAGGAAGAACTGTAATTGAAAATTTGACCAGAATGTATTTTTTTTTTCTCATGGCAGGGTAGTGTCACTGTAGACTTCCATCTTCTTCTTCTTCTTCTTTTTTTTTCTCCTTTTGAATTAATTTTATTTTGTCCCCCTTTTTGGAAATTATTTCTTGTAACCCATTATCTCATCTTTGGTTTAGACAAATGGACCACCTGGGATCGGACTGAGACCTTTAAACTCACCAAATACAGTTTCGGGTATTGGCTCGTATGACCAGCTCATCCAGCAGTATCAGCAACACCAGAACCAGTCCCAGTTCCGATTACAACAAATGTCAGCTGTCAATCAGTCATTTAGGGATCAAGGCATGAAATCAATGCAGACAGCACAATCTGCCTCTGATCCATTTGGGTTACTTGGCTTGTTAAGTGTTATAAGGATGAGTGATCCTGATCTGACCTCCTTGGCTCTTGGAATTGATTTAACAACTCTTGGATTAAATTTGAACGCAGCAGAAAATCTTCATAAGACATTTGGCTCCCCATGGTCTGATGAACCGGCTAAGGGTGACCCAGAATTTAGTGTGCCACAATGCTATTATGCTAAACAACCTCCTGCTCTACATGTAATTTGCAGCTTTCTTTCTTTGACATTTATTATTGTTTTTTTCCTACTGTTTTTTTAAACAAAAAAAAATTCATTTAGTGCTTGTGCTTTTGGTCATTCTCTTTTTCTTGCTCTTACTTCATTTGTGTGGCTGCAGCAAGGCTACTTTTCGAAGTTCACGGTGGAGACGTTGTTTTATATATTTTACAGGTGCATTTCTCTATCAAGCTTGCATTGCTTTCTTTTTATGTTTCAAGTTTTAATACTCATGTCTTCCTCTGTCTTTATTCCTGTTTGCATTTTCAGCATGCCAAAAGATGAAGCACAATTATATGCTGCAAATGAACTGTAAGCTCTCAACCTATTAACTGAGTTCAAAGTCGTTTCATATGTAACTTTCAAGTAGCCTCCTTCCTGTGCCCTTTTACTGCAGTTCCTAATTAACTTGTGGATTTATATCAAAGATAGAATCAATTTTGTTTATTTTCAAAGGCTATTGAGTTTTTTGTAGTATTTTAATTCCTGCTATTGTTGATGAGGTATGTGAGTATTTTGCCCAAGTGTTGATATGAAACTTCTTGTTGGCAGTTATAACAGAGGCTGGTTTTATCACAAAGAGCACCGATTATGGTTCATAAGAGTTCCCAATGTAGAGCCACTTGTTAAGACGAACACATATGAGAGAGGATCTTACCACTGTTTTGATCCAAACACATTTGAAATAATCCGCAAGGTTTGACTTGTTTTTATTTTTCTCATTTGTTTGCACTTTGCAGTTGTCACTTATTAAAGTGCACTCGTTTCTGACCTCTCATGGCACAATTGATGTGGATGCAGGATAATTTTGTTGTTCATTATGAGATGTTGGAAAAGAGACCGGCTCTACCTCAACATTAACAAGTTTTTCCATTTTACAATGTAAAGTTCAGTTATGTACTCATTCATTAGAATGTAAGTCAGTTTGCAGCATTAATCTTTACTTGAATTTCACAATTTTTAGCAATTGTCTTTGTCAATCTTGTTTCAGCAATCAGCCATTTTAGCAATACATCACTTACTAGTAAAACTGATGATAAAAACCCATACATCATCATTATGCTGTGAGATAACTAGATTTAATAGCTACTATCCGCCTGCCCATAAACTGTTGTACGTTTCAAAGGGCAGGCTTATGGATTGCAGATTTTAACCGCATATTTCAAGTCTCCATTTCTGAACAAATACATAACACCAACTCACCTACAATCTTAAATAATATGTACCATGTTTACCTGTTATTTTGTTGGCTGTGAATGCTTCACCAAGTTGCATTTATATGTTTTCTTCTATGCTCTAATTTGATATTAGAAGGAAGTAAAATCTTAGATTAGAAGACTTATATATGGGCATGGGGTTTATATTATGCCTTTGTTGACTGGATTTCCTTAAATTTTTTATTATGGACGTTGATACCTATGCCACTTCAATGTTAGTAACAAGTTAACCTATGAAACACAGTTTAGTTTCTCGGTTACAAGTTCTCTCTCTGTTTTTGCTAAAATTATGGCGGTGAAAGGAAAATGTGCATTTCTATTTACGGTAACATTTGAATCTGGACTAATTGTATTCTTCTTGCTACACCGTTCCAATGGCAATTGAACTCTATTCTTGAATTGATTCACCAGACAGCAATTGAAAAAAAAATTATTTTTTGTTTTGTTCTGTGAAGATTCTCTCATTAGTCGCATTTGTAATTAAGATGATAAGAAATGTAAGAATTTGATGGAATAAATTCACACGTATTAGAAAGTTAATTTGCTGTTATCTTCAGTACTAGGAATATCTCCGGACAAGTCCCTAATAAGAAAAGAGAAAAATAATGCAATGCAAGTGAAATCGCAATTGACTCGTTGCATTTTCCTTCTATAATAATAATTATTATTTTTATTTGGGAAAGGATTTGGATTGTTGAATCCATGGCTCCATCTGCAATTACTTACAGTTTTACGAATTGTGCTATAATTGTTATCTTGTGCCATTGGACTCACAGGAGCGTTAGACTGGGTAGCTTTCCAAGGAAATCTGGAATTGAACCAAAAAGAATTGTTTTCTAGATTTCTGAAATCATTAAAAGAGAAAAGAAGAATGTTATAATTATATCAACAGGTAAAGATGAAGAAAAAATGGAACAAAAAGCTTCCTGCTGGATGATTCACATTGTTTCAAAGGCTTGCATTTGGCTAAATTCAGGCAGAGGACCGTTGAGACCATATCCTGGCACGTTTCCGCAACAGAACGACAGATAATTTCTGTCTATAATGAAGAAAAAGGAAGATTACCGTGCAATTTTTTTTGTTTTTTTTTTTTTAAATGACCGTGCCTCGTAGTTTGGTATATATATGGGAAATTCTTAAAAGAAGAGTTATCATAAATTTTTAAAGGAGATGAGTTGTTAAGAGTAAACTCTAAGAGGTCAGTATAGTTATCGTTGTTTAAATCCCTCATTTCCTACACACTGAATCAGATACTTTATTAATGAGCTACTAGCTTAATGGCTCATACTTTGTTATATTGATTAGGCCAAAATACTATATATTGAAGCAGGGGTAGATCTATAGATTTTAGTAGCTATAGCTCCTCCATATTTAGGGATGGATACAAAAAGTTTAAAAAATGAAATTATAATAATAAAATAGATTTATTTAAAAAAATAAAAATAATAAAAAGTATCAAACATATACTTTAATTAGAAATAACTGTAGGAAAATGAGAAAGAAAATGAAAGAAATTAAAAGAAAGTGAAGGAAAATGAAGAAAAAAGAAAGAAAATAGAACTAAATAGTATTTTATTAAGAATTAAAGAGTTAATTATTCAAAATAAAATGACTATTTTATTAATTTAATCGGATATCAAAGACTAAATAGTAATATATCCTAAAAAATTTAAAAATTTAAGGCACATGACCTCCTTCCCTCTATATATTGAAGTCACTGTTGGTGGGTTATAACCAAGCCAAGCCATACAGTATCACTTGGGAGCCATGGCTTACCACTCCATCCCATTAGTTGCTCAAAGGAGTTGATAAGAACAGCTAAACCATCTACTGTTTCAACAAATATCCACCTCACACATCATCCAAATGCACAAAGAAACACAATTTACATATGAAAATAAAGCTACTTACAGTCATCTTGTGAGGTTCCTGCAATGACGAGAATCACTAGCAGTGTAGACTTCAATGCCACTAATAATTGGTGGTAATGTAAAATCAAATTTTGGAACTAAGGCAACATTCAGAGGACAAAAAGATTGAGCATTTATCATATATCCAATACAGTTTTTGTACAGTATTAAACTCCAAAGTTAACATTGTAACTTGCTTGAGTTTACTATATTTCGTATGTTGAAGCTTATATAATTTTGGAAATGTCAACTTCAAAAGCTAGCTTATAAGGTATAGCTTATAAGGTTGGAGAACTTAATTATATATAAACTCATTTAATATCTTATATTCAATCAAAGTGGGATCTATTTCCATACTCAATTCATTATTTTTCATTCAGTTATTTTATATAATTTAACATTTTCTCTCAAGTAGTAATTAGATAAGGTTATTGGGTTATATCCAATTGACATTTGACAGCATATAATGGCACCTACTCGAGCCATTTGGGAACAACCTAGATGCAATGGGTTCAAAATCCAACTTTGGGCCTTAAGAGTTTATGATCATTTCCTACTCTGATACCATATTACACTCCGAAGTGTTATTGTAACTTGCTAGAGTTTACTATGTTACAAGTATTAGAGTTTATATAATCTTGTGAGTATCGACATCAAAAGCTAATTATTAATTTTAGAGAATCAAATTATATATAAGCTAGGTAAAAAGCATTTTAAATCACTAAATTTTAGGGATTTTTTTTCACTTTGATTACCAAAGAAAAAATAATTTCAGATCAGTCATTGACTTTTGTAAAATTTTTCTTTTGATGGTCACTTGTCAAAATCTTACATTGAAAAGTTGACACTACAAGAAATCATGTATTTTGTGACGATAATTTTATTGTGATTAAAATTATTGTCACAAAAAATACATAATTCGTGACAATAATTTTTAATTTATCACGATATTTGATAAAGTAATGATATTGTGATAATAAAAAAATAATTATCAATAATAAAAAAATAATTATCACAATTTTTTTTTTACTTTCATGACAACTTTAAAAAAATGTGATAAATTATTAAAATAACAAATTGCAAATATTATTTTTTTATCACAATTAATTATTTTTGTCACCTAAAATTCTGAAAAATATTTTTTTGGCTATAAAAAATTTTTCTTGTCACAAATTAACTAAATGTAATTTGAAATTTGTTTTATGTTAAATGATATAAAATTAAGTTGTCACTTAATTTTATAATAATTATTTTTTTTATTATAATTAAAAATTATTTATAACAATTATTTTGTTATCACAAAAATTATTATCATAAAAAATAAATATTACGTGACAAGAATTTTTAACTTATCACAGAAGTTAAAATTGTAATGTTATCATGACAATAGAAAATAATTATCATTAAAATGAAAATTGATAAATATTATTTTTCATAGGTATTTATTATTGTCATCCAAAATTTTTTTTTATTGATAGTTTTTTAATTGTCACAAATTTTTTTTGTCACTGACAGTATTTTATTTGTGACAAGAATTTTAAATTGTCATAAAATTTGAGTTATTAGTTATATTAGTGACAATAAAAAAAGCTTGTAATAAAATTTAAAAGTTTTGAGACAATTTAATATAAGTTGTTACAAATTATACTTTTTAAATTTGGATACTATATTTATTATAATAATTATTTTATAATTATAACTAGATTTTTTTTTAACATATATAATTGACATATAAAATTGTTTAGAATAAATGACAAGTTTAAATTTGTCATTTTAATTACTCATCATAATTAACACTTGTTAACTAATCCTTTTTATTTGAGATAAAACACTTATAGAATAAATAGTAATAACCCATTAGATAAAATAAAAAACCACAATTTTTTTTTTTGTTACCTAAGTGTAGAAAAAAAAAATTAGTGATTCATTTTTTTCCTAGGAAAAAATAGTGATTCATTTTAAGTAGATTCTATCGCATTTATCCTACCCTATTGGTTTTAATATTACGACAAACTGAAATTTTTTTTTTAACTTTTTGGCGCATTCTCCCTACCTAAAATTCCCTCCCTTTCTAAATTTTATTTTTAGAGAGCATAATTTTATTCCCTGAGATGCTCAAGTCATATTAGATGAGTATTAGGAAAAAAAAAAAAAAAAAGGAAGTAATAATAGCAAACGAAGAATAAAGGGTTTTATTTAACAAGGAGAAATAGAGAAAGAATAAGTGATAACAATAAGAGATGTTATTGCCTTAACCACCGTCAATCAGTCCCATTACCCCCAATTTTAATACCTAGCATCTAAATTCAAATTCTTAGATTTTTAGGCATTTCGAAATTGAAAATCTTTGGCATGAATGAAGATGGTATTCGAATCCAAGAAAAAATGGATAACTTTGTTAGTATTGATACTATCTACGGGATCTCTAATCATTCACCTTTTTATTATCAAGTTTTCGGGTTCTGATTTTGTGACATACTTCGAAAAAGGACTCCATTCTCAATTTTCCTCCTTTGCCTGAAACGCAG
Source organism: Aleurites moluccanus (assembly GCA_948193065.1). Lineage (NCBI taxonomy): Eukaryota > Viridiplantae > Streptophyta > Magnoliopsida > Malpighiales > Euphorbiaceae > Aleurites > Aleurites moluccanus. The sequence continues at coordinate 50,173 of CANXYC011870550.1, forward strand.
GTCAGTTTTCCTAATCGATTTTATTGTTGGTTCTGTTTTTTCTATCAGTTTATATATTTTTATTGTGTTTTTGGTGATTTTGCAGTGTCTCAGAATAACAAGTTAGAAACTTTTGTACGTTTAGTCAGTTTTTTTAGGTGATCTTCATATTTACATTTCGTCATTGCAAGTGATTTTGTTTCCCATCCATTTCTGAATCATGATTTTCTTATTTCGCTTGTTTAACTTGTTGCTCATCAA